>APFE030875476.1:0-38663 GCA_000404065.3 Pinus taeda
GAGAGAAAGTCATTAAAAATCATGTTTATCTCTGGGTACGCAGGTTCTCTCTACCTTGCCTGCGTGTACGCATCCCAAGCTCATTGTACCTGCGTACTTGTACGCTCTATAAGTTAAGGGATGGGTGCGTACTCCTGTAAAGGTCAAAAGGTGTGAGTTTCATCTTAAAAAATTTACTTGTGGTCACTTCTAGAGCTTTCTAGAAGAGTGTTTGATGTGTATTGAGCGCCTCCAGATGGTTCATGCATCCATATGATAGAGGAACTTATCCCATCAAGAGAGGAGCTACCCCATCCAAAAGAGGGAGTATCCCATTGATGTTGGAACTGAATAACTTCCTCTAGAACATAATACAGGCATTGGGCCAAGGGAGGGGAGGTTGAAAGCTGAACATTCCAAAGGGTAGATGTTGCTGGAATTAGGACTTCCATTGTAAGCTTGTGAGGAGAGATTACATCCTTTCTTGTTTCATTTGGAAGTGGGTGAGCTTGTCAAAGTAGAGGAAAACTCTTGCTGGACCCTGGGAGGAACTTGCACAACACCAAGGCTCAGGTTGTAATGGTTTCTTTTTTGTTTCCTTAATACAAATAAGTCCATTCTTCTCAAGGATTTGTTGTTAATGAATTGTTTCATATACTCCTTGGTCTATATGTTGAATATGCTTTGTTTTATGAAATATTCAGGTGTTATGTAATCGTTTGACTGTTAGTGTATGCAGGTCCCAAAGTGAAGGAGGAGCTCATCTGGATCAGCAAGGCTGGACTGCTACAACCAGCGTTGGATTTGAGGTAGGATCGAACAACACTTGGTTTCTCATAGGATAATGTATGTTTAGAGAAGGATTGCTCTTGTTTGTCTTGTTTGTCACTAGAGAGTCTTAGACTCCTAGGGAGGTTAGGTTTGTCCACAAAAATAACTCTTTCCGCATGACACTAGGAAGGTGGGTCCCACTTAGCTTGGCCAGAAAGTGACCTTTGGAAGCACTGTAGATGATTGGATGGGTATTTTTCCATTTAAGGAAGCGAGGGAAAAGAATTTAAGGAGCATATTTTTAGAAATTTGCTGCCAAAAGAGCATTAATGAGGGATATCTAGAGGGAATCGATGGATTTGAATTAAAAAAGGGCTATAAATATATAATCCCACTCCCCATTTGAACACTTTTCTTCCAGAGAGATTATTTTTCACTTTTGCACCTAAGTTTGAGCATAGAAGGTTGTTGTATGTCTGGACGCAATTGGCAAGAGGTAGAGCAGGAATTTTTGCAGAAGGGTCTTGGGTTTGAGAAAGATTTATTTGAGTGGCAGAATAAACTCTTATGGGAGAGCCTTGACAAGATGACTGCAACACCACTGGTCCCCACCACAACACCTAGGTTGTCGATGCCAAAACCTATTACCTCCACGACATGAGAGAAAAAGAAGAAAAAACAGCAACAAACCTCGGTTCAGTAATTGCCACACAAAGACCCCAACTGAGGTTAGAAAGAAGCGCTGTATGGATAAAAATAAGAAACAGACATAACCCCAGGACCTGGGCGAAGAAGAGCTGACTATGGGGATTGAAAATATCAGCACAGAGGATGCAATGCCAATTAGTCAGTTATTTCCATATATACCCTCTAGGAATCAATTGCCAAAGTCACAAAGGACCCTGACTCATTGAAATTTTAGGTATTCACACCATTACTTCCAGAGGAAGTAGCTATTGTGGGCAAATTTTTGGCCCAGGTACCATTTTTGAAGATGGAGGATTGGGATTTAGGTGATCATGCGAAGTTTCCACAGTTAGAACCTCGTAAATTCTTGAAATCACTCTAATATTAGGAGGTGGGCATCACAAGGCTTGAACCAATGAAGTGAGTAGCCGGTATTGACTGTGCAAGGTTTTCTCAACACGTTGTATGTACCACATTTTAGCCACAATATCATTAATACCATCTATTTGCATCAATTGTTGGTGCTGGTTCATGATGGGTGCCTCTGGATGGGAGGGCCCATACAAATTGATGATATGTTGGTCCATAGAATCACAACGCTACCTTATTAGGGTACGAACCCCGCAAACACTTTTGTGAGGAAGTCACAGGAGAAAATCCTCATGGATCAGATGAAGAGTGACTTTGGGTTAGTGAAGAAGTCACAAGGTTGTGCCATTAGCTCTATATTGAATGAATTTGTGTTGTTTGCTGCACAGATCTTGGTAGGAAAAGTAATGCGGAAGTGTCGTGCCCATCACCAGTGGTATCCTTAGCTGCGTAGAGCAGCCAGATGATCCAATTCAATTGGGCAAGGTACCTATGCTAAGAATTCATGAATTATTGCCACAAAGCCCAGGAAAACGAAAAAGTGCTCTACTACACGTGGTTAATGTTATTGATTGCAATAGTAGCTTGGAGGACGCTCGAGGATTCCCAATTCCCAACGTCGGATCTCGACTTGTACAAGGCTGCAAAATTCACCTCGCTATGGGCAAACACGGATCGTATTATTGAAAAGGCGATGTTTTGTGTACTGTTTGAATCAAAATTGTGTATGGTGATCAACTAACGGCCATGGTTATCACCAAGTATACATGCGTAGTATAAAAATGTAGCAGACTTCAAATGGTTTTCACAATCTGTCCATGCGCACGAAGAATGATGACATAGGAACATGGAACAAGTTTCCTTATTTAGTCATGGAGGATGATGTTATGGAGGTAATCAGCCTATGGCTGAGTGATTGGCTCACCCCATCTAGCAAAGTAGCAGGAACAAGTAAGGCCGCAGAAGTAGAAATAGGGAAAACAATAGCTACAACAGAGGCCATGAAAGACAATGAGAAAGAAGCATGGAAGGGTTCCAAGAAAGAGAAAGAAGCACAAAAGGCTTCTAAGAAAGAGAAGGAAGTGCAGAAGGAAAAATATTTGTTGGGAGAAACAACACAGGGCACCACTGACCTCGAAGAACCTCAGACAAAGTGCATAGATGTTGAAGTAGAAACTGGAAATGAAGAGGAAGGGGGCACAGACCCCTATGTCAGATTAGAGGACTTAGATTCCCCCTTTAGGATTAGGCAGAGAAAAAAGCAAATTTCGACAAGATCTCGCAAGAAGAAGAAGTGTAATAATTCCATGAGTACTACACCATTGGTCCTCATGGAGTGAGACCTTTATGAGATAGGTGATGTTGTCTACTCCACCATTGAAAACATATGGGGACACATCGAGGACTAGTACCACCAGGTACTGGACAAAGTGCAACAAGGCCTGAAGGAATTGCATGTCTAGACAAGAGTGATCCAGGAAAGCGTGGGACAAGAGAGCATGGGTCAAGCGAGCGTGAGTCAGGTAAGCGGGACATCAAAGACAGAACTGACTTCAGACCTTCGCTCAGTGATGCTGATGGAAGGTTCCTTACTTGTATAAACAACTAAGGATCAGGTCAGGCTACTGCATATAACAACCATGAGTATCATCCTTGGAGCATTTCCTATCTAGACCTTGCAGGAGCTACACTAACGAATTTTAGACAAGCTCCACATCCAAGAGAAAAGAGCTCTATTGATTATCGATGAAGTAAAGAGTAATAATCAACAGATGTTTACATAAAAAGCACAGGCCTTGCAGGCCTACGACGAGGTGATGTAGCACAATCAATAGCTAAAGGGAACCCTTACCCAAGTGTGCAGCAAGCTTCCTAAGCTCCAAATTCCAGCCGAGGTGGCCTCTGTGGAGAAAATTCATAAGTTCGCTGGCCAAGTGAAGGAATCCAAGGAGGAAATAGAAAAGGTATAGTTTCAGCTGCAACTGTAGATTTCAGAGTTTCAACCAAAGTTACTGCCAACCACACCTCTGGAGGTTAGAGAGAGGTGCGAAGATACCACTAAAGCATATATGAAAACTCTGGCCACTGCATTCAAGGAATGCATCCAATTGTTTGAGCAGGCAATGCAAATGTGGGCCTTGTTGCAGGAGGACCCACACTTGTAGATGATCAAAGTTGACATCGACGAAAATAAATTGTAGTTTAATGAGATTAGGGTGACAGCACGAACTTGAGCACCTGTGTAGAGGTTCACCAAACTCCAAGAAGGGAAATTCATACAAACATAGATTGATGAGCTACATTGGAAGGCCTCTATCATTCCATAAGGATGTATCCATGGGCCAACGAAGCAAGACAATTGTCATAAAACATCCAAAGCAAGATAAAGGACCTTCAGCGGACATGAAGAACCATGGGCCTTGTAGTCGAAGGTGCAACGATGGAGAAATTGGTCGAAGAAATTCACCAAGCCGCCATGCAAGGAACAACAGATCTTCAAGCATTTAAGATTGAATTCAGCGTACTACAAGCAAAGGTTGAGGCAAAACCAACATAGTGACTTGGGATGAGTCATGACTTTGTGTTGGGGGCCTATTGGAACAAGGTCCCCTAGGTTAGATTTTGTTAAAGTTTGTAAATATATTGTAAAGTCTCTGCATTTTGAGGAGTAGAGCACAAGTAGTGCAAATCCATAAGAGTCAAAGGGGCTTTAGGAAGGTCAAATCCCCTTATTTTTTTAAATTCAAGTTGATTTGAGACCCACCCATGGTTCTATTGAAGCCTCTAGATTTTTTGTGACAACATGGGGGATAACCACATGGTTCGGACCTTGAAATAAGCTCATTTTCTAATTTTTGTGGTGGCTCCGACTGGGGATAATGGGACTAATTTCCTAGCAATGATTGATTGGATAATGATGTTGGGTGTATAAGATATAACAAAAAATGATTTAACAAAAAATGGATTATTTAAGTAGTGAACACATGCATCTATCTAATCTAACTTTTTCCAACTATATATCCAGGAATAATTTAAGATATGTGATCTACAAAGATGTCTCAAAGCAACTGGTAATGAAGGGTATTCAACTGCTAAAATAAATGAAATTGTGAATAGTAATTGTTTTGGCTAAATAGTTGGACAAAACAATTGAGAAAACTTTATTGCATATACTAATTGTCCATTTATTCAATAAGGAGTCAGAGATAAAACATCATACAAAAGTGCAGTAATGTAAAACTATAACTCAGATTTTCATACATAGAAAAATTAAAGAAAGACTATTGCCAATTCATAAATAAAACTTAACCATAAAGATAATAATACCAAATATAAAAGGTTCTACTCATGGAATTAGCAATGTTGATTTGCCCCTTTTCAATTTGATACACCCCAAGAGAATAGAAGTGAAATTTCAATAAGGTATACTTCAATTTTCAAGAAAATTCAAATCTCGTTCCAATTATCTTATCAAAGCAACTATAAAAGTACAAAAGTGCAATCTATTGCAAAGTGTTTTTGATAAAATTCTAGACCCCTCTCTAAATGCATGAGAGAGGCTTAAATACTATAATACATATTTCAAAAATAGATTATTACAGAAAAAACTAAGGAGGTTTCAAACAACCTTCCTCAGAGTAAGCGAGATAAAATCCACCAGACAACCTTGATCCTTGAGATTGCAGATATCCATCATTGGTTTCACCTGGGGAGACTAGCCGATTGTAGATTTTAACTTTCATTCAAATATGGCATCTGAGAAAGCTGGCACCATTTTTGTGTAGAATTAGTTAAGCATCATAGAGTCATCCACTGGCTATGCCATTTTACCAAATACAGGGAGTATGCCTCCCAATCAAGTTTGAATAGCTGTTTGATTTCTTCCTCCTTGGTTTGAGTTGTTTCTTTCCACTGTTGTTCTAAATGTCTGATGTCTGTGAGAGCCCCTAGTATGCATTCTTTAACAAGGTTGGCATTGTGAATATTTTCATTCACAGCCTCAATTATGTTATTTGTTGTACCTTTTGCTGTTGTCTTTTCCCTTTCTTCTTGCTTTAACTGTGTATCCCAATCGTCAAATAGACTGTCTTTATGGGATTCTTCTATCTTTGGAAAATCAACTTTTCTTCCTCCATCAGATTCCTTCAAGGCAATAAATTCCGAAATCTTTTTATAAATTTATTCATATTCAAATATTAGATCAATCACTTGGTTAGTCAATTTATTACTTGTTTCACAGTAAGGATTGATTTGTGAGATCTTTTGGCAGAACATATATTGTTGTTGTGTCAATGGGGAATTTAGCTTGATTGCCTCTTTAATGAACTCATATGTCTGAGGTTTATCTTTGAATCTGTCTACCATGGCCTGCATTTGGAAAATCTGTGAGTCTTTCTCTGACATGCTTGCCTAGTGTTATAACCTCATTTGTTCAAAATCCCTTTGAAGTTGCGCTACCTATTGTTCTGGTTGTTGATTGGCACTCCGTTTCTCTTGTTCCAATTATTGTTCCAGCAATTTTATTCTTTTTTCTTTTCCTTTGAGTAGAAGTCGAACCTCTGTTGCTTTATCAATAGTTGCGGTGGCATAGGTGCCTGCAAATTGTGACAACTTTGTAAGGTTCTCAGATGGATCAATAGGAGTGGATTTCCATACAACTTCCATTAATTCATTCTCAAGAGTTGCAACTGTTGTGTCTAATTTCCTCTTCTTTCTTTGTCTTTTTACCACAACCTTGTGTGTAGGGTTGTAAAATATGTCCATAGGAGGTATTTCTTTGATGTTTAAGACAATTTCAGAAGTGGGGAAGCTGCGATGACCTCAATATCTTGAGTGTTTGTGACTCTTAGTTATATTGTGTCTAGATTTGTTACCTCTTGAGTTTGTTTCAGGGTATGGAATCCAGATCTTTCCTCAAGACTTGCTCCTATTTGGAGTTTTTGATTGAATTTCTTCCATTCCTTGTCTAGACCAATAAATGGAATTTTCCATGTTTGAGCTGATGTGGAGTCAATCTCTGTATCTTTCTTTGCCAAGGCCTTTACATCTATTTCCTCATTATTTCCTTCTTTATTCTTCTCATAAAATTTGTTGGGACTATCTTCTTCACTCTGAAATTAATGCTCTGAATGTTCTAATCCCCGAATTGAATTTTCTTATGATTCTTCATCAGAATTATCCGTAGAACTTCCCTCTAGGTTCACACTAGGAGTCGGTTCTCTTATTTGTTCAATTTGTAACAAGTCCAATGGGACCTTCAACAATATTTTATTTTTGTATACATGAAAAGAGTTGATATCTTTTGGGCTTAATTTTAGCGATGCTAAATGCAAGACCTATGTAAATGATTTGGCTACCTAGAAGAGGTCATCGAACGGATCTTCCTCATGAGTAAACTGTCTGATTTTAACCATGGTAGCGAAGTCTTTGGAAACTTGATTTGGTTCAAACTGTCAACCTAGAATCGTGGCTAGTTTTATACATGTAATATTCTCTATTTATTTTACTACGTGCCCATAATCATGTAGTGTGAAAGTGCCACACTACAATGGAAAGTTTATCCAAATAGACTTTTTCATTTCCTTTAGGGATTTGGTTAAACCATCCCTTGTTGTCCAATAATTTATCTCTCTTGCCAGTAGTTTGTCTAGTACATAATATGGGAGGACATGTGGAGTTGCAATGCTCCCAAAAACTCTAGTATAAGTAAATATTTCTTCACAAAACCATCTTGCAACTGGAAAGATGTCTATCTTTTCTTCTTTTGAAAGTCTGGGGGTTGTTTTATAAAAAATAGTTTTATAAGTGGATAAGATAATACCATGGTAAATTTTGTAAAAATGGGAACTGAACTAGGATTCCTGTTCGCCCCCTAATTTGCTCTCTTTTTTCCATTTCCCCTTCCTAAATCATAACAATTTACCATTGTTTTACCTCTCTTATACACCCTCATCTTACATTAGTGCAAGAATGATGACATATTTCGTATGAACTTTATATTTCATATTTTTAACTCAAATTAGCATTAATTAATTATTTATTACATGATTTCTTGCTTATAATCACTCTTGTAACTTATCAATATCTCCAATGTTTATTTGGTAGTCAAGTTCTTACCATAACTGTTGATCCTAATGTAGGATCGGATCTTGCACCAGTGCCAGCATAACAAATCCTTGCAACAGATCCGAACCTCCTTGATCACCGCCTCATTTTCAGCAGCTTCAGCCACTACAGCAAGATAGATATGAAGGTAGCCTAGCCCCAGCCACGATAGCAAGGTCAATCCAAAGGCAGTCAAGATTGAATTTATGAAGAATGAACAGCTGGATATTGGTTATGGCTAGTTTTGTTGAACTGTCTAATTTTGAAGGCCAAGAAGCTAAATTTTGCATATCGGTTATGTAGTTGGTTAAACGATCTTTTTGGCCTTCGACCAAAGATCTATATAATGAAGAATGTAAATAGGATGAGATAGTTTTTGATAAAAATTTGTATAGAATAGAGACACAGCCAGTGAGGCGGTAATATGTTGTTGTGTTTTGTTATCGCCCAAATCTGGGCTAGACTATGTATTCACACATGTATTTGCCTCAATGAATTAATAAGAAGGGAGCTCTGCCTCATCCTTTATAAATTGTATTTCTGTGTTTGAAAGTTGATGAGTTGATAAAGTACTGAGCAACATTTCTATTTGAAAGGGAAACGTGGTGGTTGGCTAGGGCCCAACCAACCCAACACATTTACCCTATTTCCTGTTTCTTGTAATTTATGTTTATATTGTTAAGTGTGATTTAATTTCAAGCACATATATTCCTGTTTGAGTCAAAGCGGATCCGTTGTGTGAAGTAGTTAAATTTCCTTTTCCTGCACCTGATTTCGAATTGGCTTTCTCGCCTGGTCCAAGCAGGAGAAATAAACCTGCACCAGTGTGAATTGGTGTGCTATTCATTTTTCTGCACCTGATTTCAGATTGGTTTTCTCGCTTGGTTCAAGAAGGAGAAATAAACCTGCACCAGTGCACGTTGGTGTGCTATTCCTTTTCTGCAGTTCTGTTTGGTTGGTTTCCCTAGCCTGGTCCAAGAAGGAGAAATGAACCTACACCAGTGCACGTTGGTGTGATGTAGCAAGCCTTTCTAGTTTACCTCCCACAATTTTCTTGCTTTCATTAAATACTTTATGACAGGATAAATTATATGGATTGTTTCTTTATTTCTGTGGTTTATCAAAATCAGAAACATTCATTTTTTACGTATGCAATTTGATTTCACAGTATAATAACACTTGCAGTAACTAAACACTTATCTTAAGGATTAAATGCTAAGTGCAAGAAGCTCTGATCTAGTGCAAGA
This sequence comes from Pinus taeda, assembly GCA_000404065.3. Classification (NCBI taxonomy): domain Eukaryota; kingdom Viridiplantae; phylum Streptophyta; class Pinopsida; order Pinales; family Pinaceae; genus Pinus; species Pinus taeda. The sequence continues at coordinate 9,159 of APFE030875476.1, forward strand.
ACTAGTTTCTTGCCACGGGATCTGAGTTCTCTGAATCTAAAAAAAGTTCAAGCCATTGCAGGAAGTAAAATGCTTTTAGTAAAGACACTATTTATACCCTTTGCATAAATCTTTGTTCCTACACTAGTGCAAGCAGACTGCACTAGTGTAGGGTAGATTAAGTGCAAGAAGGAAATCTCAAAAGGAGAAGGTTTAAATGGCCCATCTGATGAGACTGCCAAGTGTCTCTTCTAAAGAAAAACACACACTCAATAGCTAATAAATAGTTAGCTAGAGTGATTTCCCCTTTATTTCTAAATCCATTTTGCAAATGCATTCTTCCTTGTTCCAGTCTTAGATTATTTTGATGGTTCAAGTTGCCTTTTTCTCTTTTTAGTTTGATTCTGAAATATTTCCTTTAAAGAAAGTAGGGATTGACTTTAGAAATATTCATACCATCTCTGGCATTTCCTGTACTTCGTCTCTAAGTTTACGAATCTACCGAGTTAACAATTTAAGTGTTTAGGAGTTTGCTTAAGTGTAATTCCTAAACCCAACATTTTGGTGCCATTACTGGGATGCGATTTTATTTGGTAAGAATTTTCTGATTATACAATAGAGGTAATTTTTCCTTTATTTTTTGCAGGAAAAACTTCTTTGAAGGAATTTTACTGGTGTTTATTGATTACTGACAACATTTTTTATTAGAAATTTTTTTTCTATTTTTCTTTCGTTTTTTTGAAATGAATGCCTAGAAAAGGTAGGGTTTCCAAGCCCACTAAAGGCCGAAAGAATTCTAAAAACAATTCTCATATTAGGTCTCCTTCTATGAGAAAGAAGCCCAATCTAATTCAAACCCATCACGCAAGAACAATCCAACTGGATTCTGGTGACAACAGCTCGGGTGTGGTTCAGTCTGTTGGGAGAAAAATGGAAACAATGGCAGACCATGAAGATCATGTGGAAGGGACTGGTGAAAACCAGGTAAGTAGGGAACAATCCACTTTTGTGTTTCCAATTATGGACCCCAATATTGTGGCACAAATGAAGAATATTCCACCATCAGCTCTCCCTCATTTCCATGGTAAAGTTCATGAAGATCCTGACTCTTTTTTATTCAAGTTTGATATTTTGTGTAGAAGTTATGATTATTCAACTGATGCTCAGAAGCTAAGATTATTTCTTGTTACTCTCAAGGACTCAACTTTACGCTGGTTTATGGGGTTAGGAGGAAACACTACAGCCTCTTGGGATCATATGAAGAGAATGTTTTTTTCTAAATATCAAGAATATTGCAAAACTCGAGGCATGCAGGATGATATTTTTACAATCATATAGGATGATGATGAAACTCTTGAAGATTACCTAGAAATATTTCTGTATATTTTGCAAAGGTAGAAACTTAAGCTTGAATCCAATACTCTTAGAACCTTGTTCTTAAGAGGACTTATTGATAATGCTAGAAATAATTAAAATATGTTAGGACAAGGTGATATTACTCAACAAACTTTTGAAAAAATTTGTGAATTATGCAGGAAATTTTCAAGAAATTAGTATAGATCCGGTAGAAGAACTCGAAATAGAAATAGAAAAATCGAATCTACTGATGCTATGATTATTGGAATAGAAAATAAAATGGAAAACATGAAAATTGATATAATGAATACTGTTACCAAACAATTGGACTCTTTAAAATTTCAGCAAAAACTCATGAAGGAACAAGAGTCATTAAGTATTTTCTATCCTAAATGTAGAGAAAAGCATCCTCCTAAAGAATGTCCTCTTAATTTGAAAGAAACTAATAAGTGTTCTATTTGTGTAGAAGACCATGTCATAGAAAAATGTCCCTCTATACCAGGACTTAAAGTTGTATTTACAGGGGGACAACCTGAAGCTGAATACTTGTATGCTATGGGAGCAAAAAGAAATTGGCCTTAGGTAGGTGTAGGTATGGCTCCTGAATTTTCTCCACACTATTTTAGTTATAATTCACATGCATATTCTTATCCTAACAGTAATCGGCAGTGGCAGTATGGGAACCAATATCAGCATGGGCAACCTTCTCAACCATGGTAACAAGGTTGGAGATGGCCAACTCATTCTCCATATTCCTACCAGCCACCCATGCAGTCATATCCATCTACACATACACTTTATTCAATGCCTCAAACTCTGAGTCAATATACTCCACCATTACCTTTACCTCCACCTTTTCGACCTCCTCAGTTGCCTGCTCAACCTATGCCCAATCCTAACAATAATAAAGTAGTGCAAATGATCTATGTAACAAAGCCACCTTTATTCAAGTACCAGTATATTCCAATTGGGGTTCATGATATTCAATTAAGATCGGGAAGGACTATAACATCAGAAAATCTGAAGCAACCTAAAGTGATTGTTGAAGAGAAAGAAGAAGAGGAAACTCTTAATCATTCTCTGAAAGATGTCACTAAGCAGCCCTTAACCTCTAAATCCTTGCCATCTTCTTCCAACCAGCCTCCATTCCCAGAGAGGCTAGTAATGGAAAGAAGTGAGCCTATTTCTAAGACTAGCTTGGCATCAGAGCTTTGGAATATTTTCATTAAGATACCTCTTCTCCAAGCCATCAAAGAGATCCATATTTGTTGCAAGATTATTAAGGAACTCTGTCTCAAGAAACCCAAGAGGAAGAGATTGGGGCCTCAAACAATTCAATTTGTTGGTAGAGCAGCAGAGTTGATGACGGGATGTGTATATATGGAAAAATATATTGATCCTGGAAACCCTCTTGTCTCAGTTCAGATTGGTAATGTCCTTGTCTCTAATGTTCTTATAGACCTAGGGGCAATCATTAATGTCATGACTAAGAAAACCATGGATCAACTTCGGTTATCTCATCTTCGCCCTACTCCCACAATGCTTGAATTAGCAGATAGATCTAGAATTAAGCTAGAAGGAGTATTGGACAATGTGATAATCTCATTAGATTCTTGGGAATATCCTGTTTATTTCATTGTGCTTTAGCCAAAGAACCTAGTAGGAGGACATCCCTTGGTCCTGGGTCGATCATGGCTTGCTACAGCTGATGCATATATTGGATGTCGCTCTACTGATATGTATATTTCACATGGAGATTCTATGAAGAAAGTTACCTTATACCCCCCTTCCAGATCCATTCAAGACCTTCAAGATACTTTATGTTTGGATCAGAGCAGTGATGAGGAGACTCAGTCCATTTCCCTTATCCATTAGCATACTGGGTCTTCATAAGAAGATGAGATTCAAGATTTCTTGAATAATCTAAACACTATGCCTATTTTTGAGCTATTGAGCTAGATTTTTAGCCTAGATTTTCAAGATAACCATGATTCTCATTCTTTTGTACTGCTACATTTGACCATCCCCTTGAGTGCTCCTGAGCCTGATACTACTCTTGTTGAGATTAGCCCTGATAAATCCTTGTATATTAGTTCAGATTTGGACTCATCTCAGCGAGAGAAGCCTGTGAATTTGTTGCAAAACCATCTTAGTGCCTTTGCATGGGGCTATGAAGATATGAAGGGTATTCCCCCTGAAACTTGTACACATCATATCTATATTCAAGAAGGAGCCCGACCTGTCCGACAACCCCAAAGGTGAATGAATCTAGCTCTAAGATATATTATGAAGGAAGAAGTACAGAAACTCTTGGATGTTGATTTTATCTATCCTATTTCCAACAGTCACTAGGTCTCTCCATTAGTGCTAGTACCTAAGAAAGATGGAAGATGGAGTATTTGTATTGATTATCGAGAATTAAAAAAAGCCACTCTCAAAGATTATTTCCCTCTCCCTTTCATTCACCAGGTGCTTGATACCCTTGCAGGAAAGAAATATTTTTCCTTTTTGGATGGCTTCAGTGGTTATAACCAGATATAGATTGCACCCGAAGATCAGGATGAAAATACCTTTACATGTCCATGGGGTACATTTGCTTATAGAGTGCTACCCTTTGGTTTATGTAATGCCCGGCTACCTTTCAAAGGGTAGTCCTGACCATTTTTCTAATCTAGAATTTGTAGAAATTTATATGGATGACATTTCTCTATTTGGTGATTCTTTTCAGGAAGCTCTCAGAAATTTAGAAAAAGTACTTCTTCATTGTCAGGAAGCCCACCTTGCCTTGAGTGACAAGAAATGTAGATTAATGTGCAAAGCGGGAGTGGTACTTGGCCATTTGATTTCTAGTAAAAGGTATCTAGGCTGATCCAGCAAATATCAAAATCATTCTGCATCTTTCTGCACCCAAAACTCAAAGGGAGGTAAGAGGTTTTTTAGGACATGCTGGTTACTATAGGAGATTCATTGAAATTTTTTCTAAGATAGCTACCCCTCTTTTTCGACTTCTAGCTAAGTATAGTGAATTTTCTTGGACCATAGATTGCCAACAATCTTTTGAAACATTGAAGGAAAAGTTAGTACATGCACCAATTTTGAGAGGTCCTAACTGGTCTCTGCTTTTTCATACTTCCTCTGATGCTTTAGATTTGGCTATTGGTGCAGCTTTAGGACAAGAGGAAAATAAGCAATCCTATGTTATTTATTATATTAGTAAGAATTTGTCTTCTGCTGAATTAAATTATACAGTTACAGAGAAAGAGTTTTTAGCTATAATTTTTGCAATTAATAAGTTCAGGCACTATATTACAGGATATGAATTATTTGTACATACTGATCATTCCGCAATTAAATATTTGATGAATAAAACATTAACTAGCAGTAGAGTGACTAGGTGGTTATTATTGTTGTAGGAAATATTACTATTGTTGATAGACCAGGAAAATCTAATGTTCTAGCAGATTTTCTTTCTAGATTAGATAATCCTTGTGAAGCAACTCTTGTTAATGATGATTATCCGGATGAACATCTTTTTGCTATGTCAATAGATTCCCTGTGGTTTACCGAAATTGGTCATTACATGGTTACCAGGAAAACACCACCCCACTTGTCCGCCCGTGAAAAGCGAAGTATTGTTCAAAAAAGTGTTGCATATTCCTGGATTCAAGGAGATCTCTCTTACGCTGGTCCATATTTGATTATCCGTAGGTGTGTAAGAGAGGAGGAAGTGTTTGACATGTTGAAATCTACTCATGATGAACCTTGTGGAGGCCACTTCGGTGATAAGCGGACTGCATAGAAAGTATTGAGTGTTGGTTACTTTTGGCCTTCCTTGTTTAAGGATGCCAAACAGTATGTCAAGCATTGTGATAGCTGTCAGCGAATGGGCCAGCGTAATCAAACCATTGAAATGCCTTTATGCCCCCAAGTTATGATTGAGCCATTTTAAAAATGGGCTATTGATTTTATAGGGCCAATAAATCCAACATCATTAAGTAAAAAGCATATCTTGGTTTGTATAGATTTTGTTACGAAATGGGTAGAAGCTAAAGCTGTTTCTTTTGCTACAGAAAAAGTTGTTGTTGATTTTCTTTTTACTAAAATATTTACTAGTTTTGATGTGCCTAGAGAAACTGTTTCTGATAATGGTCAGCAGTTTATTTCTAATTTGGTAGAGGGTGTGATGGAGCAACACAAAATCCGGCATAGGAAATCCACGCTGTATCACCTGCAAGCTATGGCCAGGTGGAATCGATGAAAAAAGTGATCAAGTCCATTCTAACAAAGACAATAAATATGCATAGGAAGGACTAGGCTGAAAAATTACCAGAGGCTTTGTGGGCATACAAAATCACTTGGAAACATAGCACGTAACCTACACCATATGAGCTGGTATATGGCAAAAAGGTTCTATTACCAATTGAATTCCAGATAAAAACTTTCAGAACTACAATTCAGTTAGGACTAGATCACTCTAAGGCACAACAACAACGTCTTCTCCAATTAAATGAGTTAGATGAATTTCATAGGGATGTTGTTCAATAGAACATACTAATTCAGCAGCAACATAAAATGTGGCATGACAAGTCTATTTAGAGAAAGCAATTCCAACCAAGTGGTTGGGTGCTCCTTTATGATTCTAGATTTAAAATCTTTAAAGGGAAATTCCATACATGTTGGATGGCACCTTATGAAGTGATCTGAGTATTTGAGAATGGAGCAGTAGAAGTTAAAACTATTTTAGATTGCAGATTACTGTGGTGTGATTTTTGAACTCCATTCAAAGAAGTTAAAACTATTGATGGACAAAATTCAGTATTCTTGGTAAATGGACACAGGTTAAAGAAGTATTTTCAGCCACCTACCAGGAAAGAGTTTACACAATAAGTCCAACAACAATTTGGGACGGTCGTGGTGAATGGTAATACCAACCTTTTGAAAACATGAATTATCTTTCTTCTTAAAAATAAAAAAAATAAATAATAAAAAATAAAAATAGAAAAAATTTTTCCTGTATTATGGAAGAAATCAATCGCTACATAATGCAGAAGGATCAACCTAAAAACCAAACTTGCTGGCAGGAAGATAAAAAATTTGTAATAAAAAGAGAATGTTGCTATATCTTTAGATATGCTAGTGACCACCAAGTAAAAGCAGGTTTAGTGGAACCAACCTTTATACAATCAGGGTAATTAGCATGGATATTTTTTACTCAAGTAATGCTTAATTTTTGCTGCAACTATTTTTTCTTGCACCAGTGCAGGTAGACCTTCCAGAACATTTTCTGCTTTTCTTCATATTCCACTTCTGTAATATTCCCTCAGTTTTCTTCTTCAATCCTAGAATGATTAACCTTCCCACATTCTTCTAAATTTACCCCGTCTGCTTCGAAAAAATCCCAATTTACCCTTGAAATTTATTTCCCTATCCTATTTATATTTATTCCCTCTTTTGGTACTATTCTGGGAATCCCTGTAACAGAATTCCTTCCCATTCTGAAATTTCCCTTTTCCCACTTCTTTATTCCCTCATGAATTTATTGCAGGATCTTGCGCACAAAGAGAAAAAGGATTTGCTCTGAAGCATCAAGAAAGGGCGAAGCAAATTTCTGTTGGGCAAAGCAAATTTCTAATATAAGTTGAGGAAGTCATGTGGAAGTCCAACCTATATTTTATTTAACTTCTCTATTTTTAGATATTATGCTTGCACTAGTGCAAGCATGTTTTCCTATGTGATAAAGAAAGTAGAATGGTACCAGTAGAATAGTATAATTTAAGCGGTGCAAGCAGATCAGTGCAAGCATGCACCCTGTCAGAAACATAGTACAAGTTATTATTTTCATAGCATATGGCATAGGAAATTTGTCATCATGAAAATTTTATGAAGTCCTTTCATTAGCCGATGAGTACTTATGCTATCATACTAACTAGGAGAAAATTATTTAAAGTACAAGGTGTTTTTAAGTTAGAAATCATGATCATTTTTTAATGAATGCTAAGTTTTTTTTTGAATTATGAAGGAATGTGAAAATGTTTTAACTGTTGCTTGGACATAATTACCCCTCTCCGCCATAATCCTAGATGTCCTTCACTCATAATGATTACCTCACCTAGCTGCTAAAACACCGCCGCAAGTACCAATCTGACCTAACCTCAAAGTTGTCGTGCATCTACGACGAATGAATGGGTGATAAGATGGAAAGGATGGCAAACAGTTGGATCTCTATTTATAAGAGTCGATTTCCCCAGTATTGCATGTAAAATTCTCAACTGTTCATTTTTGTTAAGCAGTGATGTTGCCTGTTCGGAACAAACCCTCGTCTCTCAGTAGGGTAGAGCAGACTGCCGAGTATCGCAATAGTCTTGCACTATTGCGAGACTCAGGCTTTCTTTAGTTCTTGCATAAGTTTGATGGGCACAATAAAGAAGTGGCTTTATAGTTTTCCAGGAATTTCATAAATGACCGAGTGAAAATTGGGCCTCTAAAATTTAAAGTCACAGAAGAATTTATAGCAGCAACGATAGGCTTGGAGAACACTGGTGAATAGTGGTTTAAAATTTAGAAGCTAGAAAGGAAGCGATGGCAGTGTTTCATCATCGACAAGAAGATAGAGGTAGACTGGAAGGTAGGAGTTCCGCGCAGTACCCTACCGGGATAGTGGAAAGACCTCCTTTTCATCCTACAGAAATTTGTAACATGTGAGGGAAGATACACCTGCACTTTGGTATATCATTTTAGGATGTTGCAACATTTTGAATCTGGCTGTCAAGTCCGGTGGAGGATGAGTTTCACCTATTTCTGCTTAAGAGCTTGGAAAAATGGCTAAAAGTGTGCAGAATGGATGGGCAGACCAAGCCGACATGAAGCTATATCACCACAGCCTAATAATAATTTTGGTCCTGAAACAACTAGAAGTTAAAGGAATGACATGGGAAGTGTTGTTAAAATAGTTGCATAAAGAGACAACCGCTGGAAAGGAGATAGAGGACCCTGCCAGCACAAGCAGGGGCCTAAGTAAAAATGAGAAGGGGAGTCCTTCTTGCACCAGTGCAAAAAGGAAACGATCTGAAAAAGCAAAAACAACCCCATATTTAAATAAGAAGACAACTAGCACACCAATTGAAGAGATTCCTTCTACGCCACCAATAAAGGCACAGAGCCCCAAAAATGACAATCTATCAATCCTTAGAGACGCAGCAAAATTTGCAAAGGTCGAAGACAATGCTCTGTTCGATTTTATTAAAAAACCCCGGAAAAGGAATAAAGTATCTTATGCAAGCAAAGAACCACAGTCCCCACAGGGCGTTCAATCCCCTCTTGCACCAGTACAAGAAGAAGAACCAGAAAAGGAAGTAGAAAACAAAGAAGCAGAAGAAGAAGAGACAAGAGGAGAAGAACCAGACAACGAAGAAGAAGAAGAAGAAGAAGCAGGAGGAGAAGAACTCGTAGAAGAAGAAGCAGAAGAAGGAGAGGCAGGAGAAGAAGAACTAGAGGAGGAAGAACCAGAAGAAGAAGAACCAGAGGAGGAAGAAACAGAAGAAGAGGGACTAGAGGAAGAAGAGTTTCCTAATGTAACCATGATGGATATTGAGGTCCCCGAGGAAGACACAGCCCCTGATGAAACAGAAAAAGAAATAGATTTGGTAATTCCCACTGCTCATGTAGTTGAACTAGAGCTTCAAGTGCAGAACTTAGAATAGCTTGTAGCCAAGGCATAGGAGGATAAAGAACAAAGTAGAGGAGAATTGATGGCAGAGATCCAAAAAAAAGAAAAGAGAAGTTAAAATTTGGAAGTACCGAGCTGCGCAATGTTTCAAGCGACTTAAAAAGGTGACAAAGAAACTAAAGAACATCAGAAAGAAGAAGTCTAAATTAGTGTAAGCTGATGACAGTATGCGAGAGCAGGATTGAGCTGGAATGGTCAATGTTTTCAAGTTTTTTGCAGAGGTAAAGAGTTGTGTGAGGACACACAACAGTTTAGGGATGGGAGGATGTTAGCCCCCTAAGGGCCGAAAGAATTCTGAAAACAATTCTCATATTGGGTATCCTTTTGTGAGCACGAAGCCCAATCTAATTCAAACCCATCATGCAGGAATAGTCCACCTAGATTCTGGTGACAACAACTCAGGTATGGTTCAGTCTGTTCGGAGCAAAAGGGAAACAATGGTAGACCATGAAGATCATGTGGAATGGACTAGTGAAAAATAGGTAAGTAGGGAACAATACACTTTTGTGTTTCCAATTGTGGACCCTAATATTGTGGCGCAAATGAAGAATATTCCACCATCAACTCTCCCTCATTTCCATGGTAAAGTTCATGAAGATCTTCACACCTTTTTATTTGAGTTTGATATTCTATGTGGAAGTTATGAATATTCCACTGATGCTCAGAAGCTAAGATTATTTCTTGTTACTCTGAAGGACTCATATTTACGCTGGTTTATGGGGTTAGGAGGAAACACTATAGCCTCTTGGTATCAGATGAAGAGAGTGTTTTTTTCTAAATATCAAGAATATTGCGAAACTCGGGGCATGCAGGATGAGATTTTTACAATCATATAGGATGATGATGAAACTGTTGAAGATTACCTAGAAAGATTTATGTATATTTTACAAAGTTCGAAACTTAAGTTTGATTATAGTATTATTAGAACTTGTTCTTAAGAGGACTTACTGATAATGCTAGAAGTAATTTAAATCTGTTAGGACAAGGTGATATTTCTCAGCAAAATTTTGAACAAATTTGTGAATTATGCAGGAAAATTTCAAGAAATCAATATAGATTCGGTAGAGGAACTCAAAATAGAAATAAAAAAACCAAATCTACTGATGCTATGATTATTGGACTAGAAAATAAAATGGAAAACATGAAAATTGATATAATGAATATTGTTACCAAATAGTTGGGCTCTTTAAAATTTTAACAAAAACTCATGAAGGAACAAGAGTCATTAAGTATTTTCTGTCCTAAATTTAGAGACAAGCATCCTCCTAAAGAATGTCCTCCTAATTTGAAAGAAACTAATAAGTGTGCTATTTGTGTAGAAGACCATGTGACAGAAAAATGTCCCTCTATACCAGGACTTAAAGTTGTATTTACAAGGGGACAACTTGAAGTTTAATACTTGTATGCTATGGGATCAAAAAGAAATTGGCCTTAGGTAGGTGCAGGTATGGCTTGAATTTTCTCCACACTATTTTGGTTATAATTCACATGCATATTCTTAACCTAAAACTAATTAGCAGTGGCAGTATGGGAACCGATATCAGCATGGGAAACCTTCTCAACCATGGAAACAAGCTTGGAGATGGCCAACTCATTCTCCACATTCCTACCAGCGACCCATGTAGTCATATCCATCTACACATACACCTTATTCAATGCCTCAACCTCCGTGTCAGTCTACTCTACCATTACCTTTACCTCCACCTTTTCGACCTCCTCAGTTGCCTGCTCAACCTATGCACAATCCTAACAATAATAAAGCAGTGCAAATGATCTATGTAACAAAACCACCTTTATTCGAGTACTAGTCTATTCCAGTTGGGGTTCATGATATTCAATCAAGATTGGGAAGCACTGTAACATCAGAAAATTAGAAGCAACCTAAAGTGATTGTTGAAGAGAAAGAAGAAGAGGAAACTCTTAATCATTCTCTGAAATCTGTCACGAAGTAGCCCTTACCCTCTAAATCGTGTCCATCTTCTTCCAACTAGCCTCCCTTTATACAGAGGCTAGTAATGGAAAGAAGTGAGCCTATTTCTGAGACTAGCTTGGCATCGAAGCTTCAGAATCTTTTCATTAAGATACCTCTGCTCGAAGCCATCAAAGAGATCCCTATTTGTACCAAGATTATTAACGAACTCTGTCTCAAGAAACCCGGGACGAAGAGATTGGGACCCTAAACCATTCAATTTTTTGGTAGGGTAGCAGAGTTGATGATGGGATGTGTGTCTATGGAAAAATATATTGATCAACTTCAGTTATCTCATCTTTGACCTACTCCCACTGTTCTTGAATTAGCAGATAGATCTAGAATTAAGCCAGAAGGAGTATTGGACACTGTGATCATCTCATTAGATTCTTGGGAATATCCTGCTGATTTCATTGTGCTTCAGCCAAAGAACCTAGTAGGAGGACATCCATTGATCTTGGGTCAACCATGGCTTGCTACAGCTGGTGCATATATTGGATGTCGCTCCAGTGATATGTATATTGCACATGGAGATTCTAGGAAGAAAGTTACCTTATACCCCCCTGCCAGATCCATTCAGGACCTTCGAGATACTTTATGGTTGGATCAGAGTAGTGATGAGGAGACCCAACCCATTTTCCTTATCCATCAGCATACTAGGTCTTCACAAGAAGATGAGATTCAAGATTTCCTGAACAATCTAGACACTATGCCTAATTTTGAGCTATTGAGCCAGATTTTTAGCCTAGATTTTCAAGATAGCCATGATTCTCATTCTTCTGTACCACTGCATTTGACCATCCCCTTGAGTACTCCTGAGCTTGATACTATTATTGTTGAGATTAGCCCCGATAAATCCTTGTATATTAGTTCAAATTTGGACTCATCTGAGTGAGAGCAGCTTGTGAATTTGTTGCAAAACCATCTTATTGCCTTTGTATGGGGTGATGAAGATATGAAGGGTATCCCCCCTTAAACTTGTACACATCATATCTATATTCAGGAAGGAGCCCGACCTATCCAACAACCCCAAAGGTGAATGAATCCAACTCTAAGAGATATTGTGAAGGAAGAAGTACAAAAACTCTTGGATGCTAATTTTATCTATCCTATTTCTAACAGTCACTGGGTCTCTCCATTAGTGCTAGTACCTAAGAAAGATGGAAGATGGCGTATTTGTATTGATTATCAAGAATTAAACAAAGCCACTCTCAAAGATTATTTCCCTCTCTCTTTCATTAACCAAGTGCTTGATACTCTTGCAGGAAATAAATATTTTTCCTTTTTAAATGGCTTCAGTGGTTATAACCAGATACAGATTGCACCCGAAGATTAGGATAAAACTACTTTTACATGTCCATGGGGTACATTTGATTATAGAGTGCTCCCCTTTGGTTTATTTAATGGCTCGACTACCTTTCAAAGGGTAGTCCTGGCCATTTTGTTGATCTAGAATTTGTAGAAATTTATATGGATGACTTTTCTGTGTTTGGGGATTCTTTTTAGGAAGCTCTCAGAAATTTGGAAAAAGTACTTCTTCATTATTAGGAAGCCCTCCTCTCCTTGAGTGAGATGAAATGTAGATTAATGTGCAAAGTGGGAGCGGTACTTGGCCATTTGATTTCTATTTAAGGTATCCAGGCTAATCCAACAAAAATCGAAATCATTCTCCATCTTCTTGCACCCAAAACTCAAAGGGAAGTAAGAGGTTTTTTAGGACATGCTGGTTACTATAGGAGATTCATTGAAAAATTTTCTAAGATAGCTACCCCTCTTTTTCGACTTCTAGCTAAGGATAGTGAATTTTCTTGGACCATAGCTTGCCAATAGTCTTTTGAAACATTGAAGGAAAAGTTAGTACATGCACCCGTTTTGAGAAGTCCTAACTGGTCTCTGCCTTTTCACATTTCCTCTGATGCTTCAGATTTGGCTATTGGCATAGCTTTAGGACAAGAGGAAAATAAGCAATCCTGTGTTATTTATTATATTAGTAAGAATTTTTCTTCCATTGAATTAAATTATATAGTTACAGAGAAAGAGTTTTTAGCTGTAATTTTTGCAATTAATAAGTTCAGGCACTATATTACAGGATATGAAGTATTTGTACATACTAATCATTCTGAGATTAAATATTTGATGAATAAACTATTAACTAGTGGTAGAGTTACTAGGTGGTTACTATTGTTGCAGGAATTTAATATTTCTATTGTTGATAGACCAGGAAAATCTAATGTTGTAGAAGATTTTCTTTCTAGATTAGATAATCCCGGTGAAGCAACTCCTGTTAATGATGATTTTCCAGATGACCATATTTTTTCTATGTCAATAGATTCCCCGTGGTTTGCTGACATTGAGAATTATTTGGTTACTGGGAAAACACCGCCCACTTGTCCGCCCATGAAAAGCGAAGTATTGTTTAGAAAAGCGCTGCATGTTCCTTGATTCAAGGAGATCTCTTTTATGCTAGTCCAGATATTATTATATGTAGGTGTGTAAAAGAGGAGGAAGTGTTTGACATATTGAAATCTGCTCATGATGAACCTTGTGGAGGCCACTTCACTGATAAGCGGACTGCATATAAAGTATTGCGTGTTGGTTACTTTTGGCCTTCCTTGTTTAAGGATGTCAAGCAGTATGTCAAGCATTGTGATAGCTGTGAGCGAATGGGCTATCCTAATCAAACCAATGAAATGCCTTTATGCCCCCAAGTTATGGTTAAGCGTTTTGAAAAAAAGGGCTATTGATTTTATAGGGCTAATAAATCCAACATCATTAAGTAAAAAACATATCTTGGTTTGTACAGATTTTGTTACGATATGGGTAGAAGCTAAAGCTGTTTCTTTTGCTACAAAAACATTGTTGTTCATTTTCTTTTCATTGAAATATTTACTAGATTTGGTGTGCCTAGAGAGATTGTTTTTTACAATGGTCCGTAGTTTATTTCTAATCTAGTATAGGGTGTGATGGAACAATAGAAGATCTGGCACAAGAAATTTACGCCATATCACCCACAAGAAAATGGCCAGGTGGAATCCACGAACGAACTGATCAAGTCCATTCTGACAAAGACAGTAAATATGCATTGAAAGGACTGGGCTAAAAGATTACCAGAGGCTTTGTGGGCATATAGAACCACTTGGAGAAATAGCACGGGACATACACCATATGATATGGTATATGGCAAACATGTTCTATTACCAATTGAATTCCAGATCAAAACTTTCGGAACTGCAGTTCAGTTAGGATTAGATCTCTCTGAGGCACAAAAATAGTGTCTTGTCCAGTTAAATGAGTTAGATGAATTTCGTAGGGATGTTGTTCAACATAACATACTAATTCAAAAACAACGTAAAAGGTGGCATGACAAGTCTATTCAAAAAAAGAAATTCCAACCAAGTGATTGGGTGCTCCTTTATGATTCTAGATTTAAAATCTTTAAAGGGAAATTCCATACACGTTGGATGGGACCTTATGAAGTGATCCGAGTATTTTAGAATGGAGCAGTAGAAGTTAAAACTATTGATGGACAAAATTCAGTATTCTTGGTAAATGGAAAGAGGTTAAAGAAGTATTTTCGGCCACCTACTAGGAAATATTTTACACAACAAGTCCAACAACAATTTGGGATGGTAGTGGTGAATGGTAATACCAACCTTTTGAAAACATGAATTCTCTTTCTTCTCAAAAAAAAAAAAAAAGGAAAAAATATAAAATAAAAAGATAAGAAAAAATATTTTTTCTATAATTATGAAAATCAATTCGCTAACATGATTGCAGAAGGATCAACCTAAAAACTAGCCTACTAGCAGGAAGATCAAAAATTTCTAATAAAAAGAAAATGTTGCTTGATCTTTAGATATGCTAGCGATCACCAAGTAAAAGTCGGTTCATTGGAGCCAACCTTTATACAATCGGGGTAATTAGCATAGATATGTTTTACTCAAGTAACGCTTAATTTTCGATGCAATTATTTTTTCTTGCAACAATGCAGGTAGACCTTCTAGAAAACTTTATATCTTTCTTCATATTCCACTTCCGTAATTTTCCCTCAGTTTTCTTCTTCAATCCCAGAATGATTAATCTTCCCACATTCTTCTAAATTTACCGTGTCCGCTTCGAAAAAATCCCACTTTGCCCTTGAAATTTTTTTCCCTATCTTATTTCTATTTATTCCCTCTTTTGGGACTATTCCTAGAATCCTTGTAACAAAATTCCTTCCCATTCTAAAATTTCCCTTTTCCCACTTCTTTATTCCCTCATGAATTTATTACAGGATCTCGCGCACAAAGAGAAGAAGGATATGCTCTGAAGCATCAAGAAAGGGCGAAGCCAATTTCTAGTATAAGTTGAGAAAGTCATGTGGAAGTCCGGCCTATATTTTATTTAACTTTTCTCTTTTTAGATATTATGCTTGCACCAGTGCAAGCATGTTGTCCTATCTGATAAAGGAAGTAGAATGGTACCAACAAAATAGTATAATTTAAGAGGTGCAAGCATGCACTCTATTAGAAACATAGTACAAGTTATTCTTTTCATAGCATACGACATAGGAAAGTGGTCATCATGAAAATTTATATGAAGTTCTTTCACTTAGTCGATGAGTACTTATGCTATCGTACTAACTAGGAGAAAATTATTTAAAGTACAAGGTGTTTTTAAGTTAGAAATCATGATCATTTTTTAATGAATGCTAAGTTCGTTTTTTGAATTATGAAGGACTAAAAAAATGTTTTAACAGTTGCTTGGACATAATTACCCCTCTCCACCATAATCCTAGATGTCCTTCACTCATAATGATTACCTCACCTAGCCGTTAAAATGCCACCACAAGTACGAATCTGGCTTGAACTCAAAGTTGTCATGCATATACGACGAATGAATGGGGGATAAGATGGAAAGGATGGTGGACAATTGGATCTCTATTTATAAGAGCCGATTTCCTGAGTATTGCATGTAAAATTCTCAACTATTCATAGTTGTTAAGTAGCAATGCTGCTTGTTCGGAATGAACCCTCGTCTCTCAGTAGGGTAGAGTAGACTGCCGAGTATCACAATAGTCTTGCACTATTGCGAGACTTAGGCTTTCTTTAGTTCTTAAAGAAGTTTGATTGGCACGATTAAAAAGTGGCTTTACAGTTTGCTAGGAGTTTCAAAAATGGCCGAGTGAAAATTAGGCCTCTCAAATTTAAAGTCACGGAAGAATTTATAACAGTAGCGACAGGATTGGAGAACACTGGTGAACAATGGTTTAAAAATTAGAAGCTAGAAAGGAAGCAATGGCAGTGTTTCATCGTCGACAAGAATATAGAGGTAGAGTGGAAGGTAGGAGTTCCACGTAGTGCCCTGCTAGGACAGTGGAAAGACCTCCTTTTCATCCTACAGAAGTTTTTGTAACCTGTGAGGGAAGATACACCCACACTTTGGTATATCATTTTAGGTTGTTATAGCATTTTGAAGTCGACCGACACGTCCGGTGGAGGATGAATTTCCCCTATTTTCTGCTTAAGATCTTGGAAAAAATGGCTAAAAGTGTGCAGGATGGATAGGAAGACCAAGCCGACACGAAGCTATATCACCAAGGCCTGATAAAAATTTTGGTCCTGAAATAGCTAGAAGTTAAATGCATGACATGGGAGGCATTGTTAAAACAACTACACAAAGAGACAACCGCTGGAAAGGAGACAGAGGACCCTGCCAACATAAGCAAGGGCCCGAGTAAAAATGAAAAGGGGAGTCCTTCTTGTACCAGTGCAAAAAGGAAATGATTTGAAAAAGCAAAAACGACCCCATCTTCAAATAAGAATACAGCTAGTGCACTAGTTGAAGAGACTCCTTGTATGCCACCGATACAGACACAGACCACCAAGATTGACAATCTATCAATCCTTGCGGACGCAGAAAAATTTGCAGAGGTCTTAGACAATGCTCTATTGGCTAATTTCATTAAAAAACCCTGGAAAAAGAATAAAGTATCTAATGCAGGTAAAGAACCATAGTCCCCACAGGGCGTTGAATACCCTCCTGTACTAGTACAAGAAGAAGCACCAGTGCGAGAAGAAGAACTGGAAAAGGAAGCATAAAATGAAGAAGAAGAAGAAGAAGAGACAAGAGGAGAAGAACCAAACGACGAAGAAGAATAAGAAGAAGAAGAAGAAGCAGGAGGAGAAGAACCCGCAGAAGAAGAAGCAGAAGAAGGAGAGGCAGGAGAAGAAGAACCAAAGGAGGAAGAACCAAAAGAAGAAGAACTAGAGGAGGAAGAACCAGAAGAAGAGGGACCAGAGGAAGAAGAGTTTCCTAATGTAACCATGATGGATATTGAGGTCCCTGAGGAAGACACAACCCCTGCCAAAATAGAAAAAGTAAAATATTTGGTAACTCCTGCTGCTTAGGTAGTTGAACTAGAGATTCAAGTGAAAAACTTAGAACAACTTATAGCCAAGGCATAGGAGGATAAAGAACAAAGTAGAGGAGAATTGACGACAGAGATCTAGAAAAAGAAAAGAGAAGTTAAAATCTGGAAGTACTGAGCTTTGAAATGTTTCAAGTGACTTAAAAGGGTGACAAATAACCTAAAGAACATTAGAAAGAAGAAGTTTGAAACAGTGCAGGCTGATGACAGTATGCCAGAGCAAGATTGAGCTGGAATGCTCAAAGTTTTGAAGTTTTTTGCAGAGGTAAAGAGTTGTGTGACACATAGCAGTTAGGGATGGGAGGATGTTAGCCCCCTAATTTGCTCTCTTTTTTCCATTTCCCCTTCCTAAATCATAAACATTTACCATTGTTTTACCTCTCTTATACACCCTCATCTTGCACTAGTCCAAGAAAGATGACATATTTCGTATGAACTTTGTATTTCATATTTTTAACTCAGCATAGCATTAACTAGTTATTTATTACATGATTTCTTGTTATAATCACTCTTGTAACTTATAAATATCTCCAATGATTATTTGGTATTCAAGTGCTTACCGTAACCACTGCTCCTAGTGCAGGATCAAATCTTGCACCGGTGCCAGCACAACAAACCCTTGCAGCAGATCCGAACCTCCTTAATCACTGCCTCGTTTTGAGCAGCTTCAGCCACTACAACAAGATATATATGAAGGCAGCCAAGCCCTAGCCATCACAGTAAGGTCAATACAAAGGCAACCAAGATCGAATTTATGAAGAATGAACAACTGGAGATTGGCTACGACCAGTTTGTTGAATTGTCTAATTTTGAAGGTCGCGAAGCTAAATTCTACATATCGGTTATGTAATTGGTTAAACGATATTTTTGGCCTTCGGCCAAAGATCTATATAATGAAGAATGTAAATAGGATGAGATAGTTTTTTATAGAAGTTTGTATAGAATAGAGACACAGCCAGAGAGGCGGTAACAGGTTATTGTGCTTTTCTATCGCCTAAATCTGGGCTAGACTATGTATTCACGCATGTATTTGCCTCAGTGAATTAATAAGAAGGGATCTCCACCTCATGCTTTATAAATCATATTTATGTGTTTGAAAGATGATGAATTGATAAAGTACTGAGAAACATTTCTATTTGAAAGGGAAATGCGCTGGTTGGCTAGGGCCCATCCAACCCAGCACGTTTACCCTATTTTGTGTTTCTTGTAATTTATGTTTATATTGTCAAGTGTGATTTAATTTCAAGCACATGTATTCCTGTTTGAGTGAAAGTGGATCCGTTGTGTGAAGTAGTTAAATTTCCTTTTCTTGCACCTAATTTTGGATTGGCTTTCTCGCCTGGTCCAAGAAGGAGAAATAAAGTTGCACCAATGCACATTGGTGTGCTATTCCTTTTCTGCAGTTCTGTTTGGTTGGGTTTCCCCACTTGGTCCAAGTAGGAGAAATGAACCTGCACTAGTGCACATTGGTGTGATGTAGCAAGCCTTTCTAGTTTACCTCCTGTAATTTCTTATTTTCATTAAATACTTTATGACAAGATAAATTATATGGATTGTTTCTTTATTTTTGCACTCTGTCAAAATTAGAAACATTCATTTTTTATGTGTGAAATTTGATTTCACAGTATAATAACACTTGCAATAACTAAGAACTTATCTTAAGGATTAAATTCTAAGTGCAAGAAGCTCTGATCTGGTGCAAGAACTAGTTTCTTGCCATGAGATTTGAATGCTCTGAACATGAAAAAAGTTCAAGCCCTTGCAGGAAGTAAAATTATTTTAGTAAAGACACTATTTATACCCTCTGCATAAATCTCTGTTCCTTCACTAGTGCAAGTAGACTACACTAGTGCGGGGAAACCCAAATCGAAACATCACAATATCAGTCATGGCTCACTTCGAAGTCATTTAGTATTTTGCAATATGTGATACGAGTGGCATACCTTTTATCCTTTTACACGCATTTGGATTAAATGAATATTTATTTCATAAAGGAGTTGTTTATCATGTGCCGGACCTGATCTAAGTTATAACAACGTTCATAATTCTATCAAGTTCGGATCACATTGCATTTCGCAACTTTTCATGGTTCACAAGTTTGGCATTTGTGTAAAATCCGTGATCTGATGAGAATTTTACTTATCATATTGCAATGTCGCAAATCACATATCATTAAGGTTTGCTTGTTTTGCACTTTTATGAATGTAGCTATGCGATTGTGTTAAGTACTTTATTTCATAAGAAATGTATTAAGCCTTAGATTTAATGAAAAGCTCAAATGATATCATAAGTCTACTACGATGGTGCCTTTTATCGCAATTTGCAGATTCCGATTGTCAATTAACCTTTGTTATGCAAGGTTCCGCAATTTGCAATAAAGTGAGAATGCCTAGTCAAGAGAGGATTTCGACTTGATATATTAAGTTTATTAAAAAAATATTTCTAAATAGTTTAAAAAAAGGAAGCTCTCATTTGCTAAGTTTTTTGAAAATTTTTAAAGGGCCCCCATTTATTAATAGAATCTTAACTTTTAAATTAATAAATCGGGGGGGGGTTGTTGAACAATACAACAGGTTCACAGACCATGTTATTGCAATGAAGGAATAGTATAAAAGGAAGTCATAGAATAGTCATAGGTCAACTAAGTATAGAAGTACATGAGTTGAATCTGAATTGTTTATTTTTTACTTGGGCGAAGGGGAAGGCTCCTATAGCTATATCATGGAGACCTTGGTAAGTCCGTAGCTAATTGCGCGAGCCCCTACAGCTATGTGTGTAGGGTTGGAAAGGGTTGTAACTGAGAATATGAAGTATAATAAAGACATATTTTGAAGAACTATCTGTGTATCTATGTATTAATATTTATCTCTGAAATTGTTGTATTTATGAACTATTGAATGTACTTAATTGGAAAAATACCTAATGGAGTTGCAAAGATGTAGATCTTCTTATTTATATGATGGTATGCATCTTTAACACAATTGATGAAGGACATAAATGTGATAACTATTATTTACTATAAATTATAGGTTTCAAGGGTTAGGGTTTGTGAAGGTCAAGAAAAATCCCTAGATATGTATAAAACACATCACGTATCCCTCCAGATGCAGAAACTTGGTTCTAGCATCCCCCAATACTGCCTTGGGTGAGATTGTAGCCCGCGCTAAGTTGGTTGCTTTCGAAATGGCTGGTAGTGTAGGGTTTTGTTGGTTAACACAGCTAACTCTGAACCTAGGTCCAAGTCCCCTCAAGCCAACACTCTTAGGGATGGCCACTACCCAAAAGATCCTTTGTGTTGACTACATCTGGCCTACTCTTTTGTACGACTATATCCAAGTCGTAAAATGGTGTGAACATTTCCAGTGATATGCCCACAAAGCCCGAGCTCCTCGAGATCCTCTACATTCAGTTCGCCGTCGGCCCATTTCTGAATGGGGGATTTAATTTATGACTTAAAGCCCATCATCTCAAAATTGCCACAAATGCATAGTAGTCATCGTTGACTACTTCACCAAGTGGGTCAAAGCCATGCCCACATTCAATAACACTATTGATATCGCCGCCATATTTTTCTTTAAAAATGTCATCACATGATTTGGCATTTCCAAGGAGTTATTCTTGGACCATGGTAAACACTTCAAGAATGATATTTTCCAAGAAATATCCCATCTCCTTGGAGTTTTGCATGATTTTTCTTCCCCCTACTACCTTTAGTCAAACAGATAGGTAGAAGCTGTAAATAAAGTCCTGAAGACAATGTTACAGTGCATGGTGAAAAATCATAAAACCAACTAGCATTACAAGTTATTCTCTACCCTATTGACAAACCGCACATCAGTAAAATCATCTACAACCTTTACTCCTTTACACCTAGTATATGGTGTGGAGGTCGTACTCCCTATAGAGTGTGAGATCCATACCCTACTCACTGTCGTCAAGATTCTCATAGAAACTTCACCCCTAGAACAATGACTAGTACAATTGAAACACATAGACAAAAGCTATCTTAAATCTCTCTAGCACAAGGAATCCCATAAAAAGAGAACCGAGGCCTATTTTGACTGCAACATCATTCCCTTCACATTTAATGAGGGAGATCTCATACATAGGCATGATGTAGCCAAAGAAGCCTTAGGACTAGGCAAGTTTAAGAACTTATGGAAAGGACCTTACATCATTAAGCATTTCTTCTTAAAAGGTTCCTAGATGTTGGCAGAGCTTGATGAAACTTCCCTCAAAGACCTTGTCAATGGCATCTACCTTAAAAAATTATATGCATAACCTTTAATTCAACCTTGTGACTTGAATGCATGAAACTTGACTTATTTTTATGATGATCACCTCATCATGGATGTATTATAAATACCATACTCTCCTCATGTGCCGTAGATGGATCCTTCGCCAACCTACCACCACAGGTTCGATGATGGTGCTTCTCAATGGTCGTAAGATCTTGTTGTAGTGGCATGGGCTATATACTCCCCTAACCAGACACCCTACCACCAGAATGGCCTTTGCATCGGGTCAACCACTAATAATCAAGCTGAATATGATGCCATCATAGGCCTCTTGGTCGATGCATCCCACCTAGGTATTAATCACCTACATGTGTTCCTTGATTCCCAACTTATTATATCACAGTTGAACATAACTTTTAGGGTACATAACCCTTGTTTTTTTTGGAAATACTTGCATGCACAAAGGTTAGCTCATGGTTTTTATCATATCAAATTTTCACATATACCAAGAAATCAAAATCATATAGTTGGACGAATTTCTAATGAAATCCTAGAGTGGCATGCATCACCTATATATCATCATCGAGACACATAAAACATAAGGAACATATGCATAAAAAAATTCCAATTACATCACGTGTATACACACATAGCACATTATGAGAGCCACAACAAATAAACTCATATATATATAATACATACATTATATATTATATTATTATATATCATCATCATCATCCAAAAAATATACATGAGTACATCTACTGGCCCACACTAGAAAAAATGAGTCATAAAAATTGGGAGCATCCTCATAGTGGGTGCTTCCCTTAGTACATGCAAAAACTACATCTAGGGTTGCGGTCAACACCCCATACACCCCTTGTGCCAGCTACATGAGGCCCTCCTGCGCTCACTTGGTGTTGGAGCCAAGATCAATCGCATAGTGGTCGCTGCCACTACCAGCTAACGAAGGATAGGGCACCTCACTCTATCTCGTACCATCATCCTCTCAGTGTATCCTCATCTAGCATGGCCCATCTAGCATCAAGTAATCCCATATCATCGCATATACATTTCCACCCCACAACATCTAGACGCTTAGGATCAAAACCCACCAACCTGGCCAAAGGATGCCAAGTAGGTCCAACATATGTAAGAAAACATGTAGGGTATCAAAATACATATATATCATCAACCAAAAACATGTAAATCATCAAATGCAGAAATCATAATGACATACTTGTTGGGCCCCAATCATTGCATGGGGGAAGCCCATCTTTAGATCTCCTTGTAAATCCATGCCAACCTTTGAGAAATCAACGATAACCTAAGGGTTGGACAAGAACCAAACCTCAAATGTGGGTATCCAGTACCGCCCTACCTCCCCTTTTCCTAGTTGTGGCATCATAAGTGCCCATCATCATATCTGTGGATATCTCAGTGACTCGGGAGTCACCTCCAACACTAGACGCAACATCACCATTATATCATACAAGATGTTGCATAACTTGTTGCAATAATAGAAGCTACTCACCTCACCCCTGTGAACCTAAGATAGTTGTGTCATCGTCCTTCTATGGATAAAGCTCGTCCAGTCATAAGATACGCCCGCTTGAATCCTCTCGAGCGCTACTAGTTGTGGTCCAGAAATACAATTTGGAGCTGTAGACCCCAACAACAATACAATCCTCGTTGCTACCTCATGCTTGGCTAAATCCACAATGGATGTAATGTGGATGCACCCCTCCTGGAATGCATCATCCCCACAGTGATGGAAGGTCGACGCCATCAATACCACTTGTCCGAGCAAGAGCTTTGTTGGTAGTACCTCACCTCAAGGTACATAAAATACACATCCATCTCAGTCGTCAATGTCACATATTTGCCCCAGATGTCAAAAACGTGTCTATTGGGTTGCCATATCTAAATCATTAACCGAAGGAACTCCTCCTCTTACCTTAGCAAAGGGTTCTGAACAAAATTCAGCAACCCCTATCTCACCAACTATGCTCGATCCTGACCAACTCCAGCCACAAAAATACACAAGTGGTCCCAATCTCGCTCATGCCATGTCACAACCATTAAACCCAAAGTAAGGAAAAAATAAAAAAATCAACCCCAAGGCTAAAAACTTGACTTTCATCAGTACCACGGGTTTGTTTTCAAAACAGGAACATGGTTGTGTGTCTCTTATCCAAACAAGAATGTGTCACTGTGCAAATTTACCCTAGACAGTCATGCACACTACACAACTATCATTCCTCCAGTCATAAGGACCTCGGCCTAGGAACCACACGATTGTTTTCATCACATACATATGATACACACAATTGTTTCCTACATAGTTGCACACAATGCATGGCTGTCACTCATTAATCCATGATCTATTCAACTCGAAAACATCGTATCAATCTCCCTCATAGTTGTGCACACTATACAACTATATCACCCTTGTGCATGTGGATTCGAATGAATAACATAAAGTCACATGCATAGCTTCCCATGATTTTTCCTAAAATGGCTCATACATGCCATCTTGTAAAACCTACCTACTCTAGGCTGCCGAATTCACAAAGGTGAGGTCATGACCTTTTACCTGGCTCTCCTTGTGCACTATTCGAGTGCTTTTCCTGACCACTACAATTGAAATAGCTCATGAACTTTGCCCTAGAATTCCACGTCAAAAAGTACAAATGAAGTGGCTATATGGGCAACACACCCCTATATATCACCCTCTTTGTATTTTTCCAGAGGCCTGTTTATGAGCCCACGACATTCTTTCACAAAACCATAAAAAACGTTGGGATCAGGACATCATCATACACTCTATTCCATTCAACCAATATTTTCATTTTTAGGCTCATTTTTCACATCAGAGTAGCCATCAGGTGCACTCTATTGTGTTTTTCAATACATCTTTCTGAGTTCGTCCCAATTTACATATTGTCACATTAAGATGTTTTCACTTGGGGTATTTTCTTTTGAAGTTGTAGGGTTTTCAGCAGTTTCACAATAATCTTAGTCCCTAGTGCCACTCGATAGTTAAGGTGTCATTCGTCACTTAGCATGATAGACTTCTTCTAAATATTTTCATATCTAGACATCATTTCTCTGCAAGAAACCACAGGGTCCACCATCTTGATCACGTTTACCATCACCTTTAACTCACACATGGTAAACATCCATGACGTTCAATAGTGCCTCACCCACATTGATTCCCAAGTTCATAGTACCCTTCACATGATTGGTATTCATGACCATTATCTTGAGCCTTGGAGCCATTTTCACCCGCATGTCTAAGAATACCAACCTCATACTACTATTCTTTGCTTATTACTTACCACCCTAACTCCCAAGCCACCCCTCATGTTTACTTATCGGATCAAATCGAATGCACCTCTGCATTCTACACATGTCCTACCATTCCTCCACATTACAATATACCATCTACGTCATTGCATCTGACTCATAACCTCATGCTGAGACCAACCAATTGGGTCCCCACCCATAACAAGAAGCTCGCTTGCAACATCATGGAAGCCAACATTCTCTCGGGGCACCCATATCCATATTTTTACATCCCAAACCACTTTTTAAATTCTTTTGGCAAGTGGTCAAAATATTTTTTAGGGACATAATGCTCACCCATATTCTTGTGTTAGTTACTTGGTAGAAGTCCTAAGTCACCCTTGGTTGGAGTTAGATTTTTTCCCATCTCATATCCCTTTCCATGATCACCATTTGATCACACCATACCATGATAGTAAGAATAATCATTTAACCACCCCCCCCAACTGCCTTACCATCTATAGGGGTGCTTACTTCAACACTATTTCTTTTACTACCACCACTTGCATCAATACTCCAACCCCGAGCACATTTTCTGCATTCCTCTAATTCTGTCAATTGAATCACCATCATTTCTATGGACCCTTCCTATCACAGATATCTATACCAATATCACAAATATTTTCTGGAATCATCTTATGGGTAGTTGGCACTTCATTCTGTCGATGTTGGAACTCATCTTATAGAATTGAAGTAGTACCTTGGTTACTCCAATCCTATAGGGATAATCTTGGGTGGCACAGTGGGAACCATCATTTGCTAATTGATGCCATCGATCTCCCTGACATTCGACCTCAACATAAGTTTTCATTTCAGGGTATCGTACATTGGTTCATTGCTTTTTCTCTCATTTAGTTGAAGACCCATGTATCTCGGCACACCCCCCTTCAGTAGTGCCATACATCATATGCATGAGGGCATCCAAATGAGCTTGTTTGTCAAAAAATCCCCTGAGGGAAAAAGCAATAGTATCTTCATCAACTATCAACATTTCAGCTACCTCATCACTAACTTGACAATGATTTTTCCTGTATATTTGTATTATGTTAGTCTAGTCACCATAACGAGCATGGGACATGCCCGCCTCATTTAAATACTTTTTTTTCATCATTTCTTCATAAAAATGGTTATCTGTGAGTTCTCAGTCAAGGACATCTCCCCAATCATCTATGAAGTGATCTTATCTCTCTCAAAAAATCACATCATATGCATCGTCAGAAGCACAAAACATTATGTATTTTGGTTATACACTTGCTCCTAACCTCATACATTAGGGGGTAGCTATTAATATGGAAAATCGTACACACATTTGTACTAGTCAAATGAAACCTAGAATCAGAAAACAACATGTAAAATAAAACCTCTTCTAGTTGAAGACATTAAATAACCCAAAAAATCAAAAGTTTCCAACGTTCAAGTTAAAAAATCAATCTGCACGGGCTCTCCAAACGTAGAAATTAACAATCGTGCAGATTTTTCTTCGATAACGCACGAGTCAACCAAAGTCTAAGTCAACAGTTTGGGACCACTTCACTTAATTTTAGTTTGGATTCCCTGACATGTACTACCCAAGGAAAACCAATTTCGATTTGACTTGGAGATATTTAATCCCCAAGGGGATCCTCTTGTCCTCCTACCAAGTCATTTTCTCATTAATGAGCCAAAGGAGGGAAAGAGGAGTTAAAATTTTATATAAAAAGGACATTGGAATACGAAGAACAAGGCAATGCTATTCTAGAAAAATTCTCACAAGAAATCATGCATTCCATTATTGAGAAGAAGAAATTGGAGCGTTTTTATGTTGGTCGAACTGCCCCATGGCAATCCTGCATTACATTGTTGAGAGAGTTCCATCATCATTGAGAGAGAGTGAGCTTGCATAGGAGATTTCAGAAAGGACCCCCTTATGAGAGATATTGAAAACCATTTCTCAAGAATTTTCTCTTAAAGTGTTTTGATATCTCATTTATATCTCTTCTACCAGTGATCAATAAAGGACATTGTATACCTATGTCTTTTGTTGATGTGCTAATGCTTCATTTAAGCATTGTTTTATGTTCTTTGTTTTAGTTTTGTTTAATATTGTTCATGTATTATTCTTTCCTCACTCATGATTCATTAGTTCTTACACAAGCACTAACATTGTCAAACTGTTTGTATGCTCTTTGTAGGTGACAACCAAACTACAAGGAAATGTGTTTTAGGACTGTTGCTAAAAAAAACACCACATACAGTTATGGTAGTCAGGTCGATACTTTGGATGGGGCTCCCACTCCAAATGGTGTGAGGTCTAATTAAGACTTCACATCAAGGATACCCCCTTGGTTGATGGATTTCTAGCACTATCAACATTTGGCTCTAGAAGGAAGGCCAAATGACAAGTTGTGCCCGTTGAGTTTATTTTGAACCTCTCATCCTGAATGGCTTATTCCCAAATCATAATCTTGTGGGGTTTTTCTAAAATAATAGATCTTAAATTGCTCGCGATAATGGTCAATAACTTGTCTCAATTTAAGTTTGATGGAAGGGGTGAAATAATTTTCATTAAAGACCTCTTTCAATTCATTCACTTTTTCTCTCTAATGGAATTCATTGTAAAGATGTTTACAGAAGGTTGTTCATCCTCATCATTGAATGTCGAATCAAACAATGGTGTCATACATTACCAACCACTTCCATTCATTCATTCGAACAACCTATTAAGGAGCTTTGTAAAGATTTTGGCAAGTTTGATTACCAAGATGTTTATAAAAGTATTAATAAACTAGGAATGATGCACGATGAGTCAACTGAGGAGTTTTCTAACAAATTCCTTCACCTATGTTATGAGTTTCCTGGAGAATATGCAGATTGGTATTTTTTCAAAGAAAAGTTTCAAAATAAGGTTCGAGTATCTTTTAAACACTATGAATATAAACCTCCAGATGATTGCACTCCCCCAACTTTTATAAACCATGAGACACCCATAATTTCATAGGAGGAATCTACTATCCCTTTTGTTCCTTTTCCTCCTCCTTTCTCAGTACCAATCTGGGTGCTTCCTTGTGATGTCGTTGAAGTTGGGAAATCTAGGAATCAAATTATTTATATGTATATTCAACCTTCATCCACTTTCCATGATCTAGATTCAATTGAGGAAAGCTTGGAATGGTTCATAAAGCCAAAGGTGAAGGACAACCCCTTGACCTTTCAAGATGATAATAACACTCACAAATTCAATATTGAATTTGATTTGATTGAAAGCATGATCTCTTCAAGGGATGTTTTTCCTCCTCTATCATCCCATTCTCATGATCCCTTATTCCTTGATGTGCTTGATCAGTCTCTTTCAAACTCTTTTGATTCTCAATTTGTTAATCTAAACAATGATCAGGTGCAAAGTAGTCACATTTCATAGGTAGAGGAGTAGAAAGGTGAAAATCATTTCGATATGTATCCCCTATTTGAAAATACTCTATGTCAAGATGATGTTCCTTCAATCTTGACTAATTTAGAATATATTAATATTGGCAATAAATCAAATGAAATCAATTTTCCTAATCAATCTAAAGTCTTTGGAAACCATTATTTTGATGATGATGATGACTCCATTGATGTATATAATGATGAGTGTTGAAGTGCACCAGTTAATCTCTCAATTTCTCAAGAATATTTTGATTTGAAAGATTTCGATCCTAAATATGAGTTTGTAAAAAAATATTTTCTTATGGGATCCTCCTCTTCATCTCACTATTCCTTGTGTCCTATTTCTTGTAATGAAAATATGATATGCTCTTCGAATCTCTCATCCAATGAGGAAGATTTTCAATTGACACAACATAGTGATATTATCAACGATGAAGAAGAAAGAAATGAAATCATAGAACATACATTCAATTTCTTGAAATCTCATGTTTTCTATGAGGATGACCATTCAAATAAGGTTGCTCATGAGATTTCTCTGATTTATACATCTCTAGATTTGTAATGAGAAGAATCATATGACTTGAGTAATCTGTTTATTGAAGTTGAAAAATATGATAAAGCCTGTTATCGCTCAGGTTGTCCCTAGGCTCATATTAGGGATACGGCCGAGGTAACCACAAACCAATCTTCTGATTGCAGGTTCTAGCCCACCTGCAATCGGAGAGGGCTCTCTCCTTTAGATTCAACCTTAGTTGATGATTTTAGGCTAGCTTTCTGACTTCAAGGGAATGTTGACTGTGATTGGAAGGGAGGTAGGATTCTTGAATAAAGAGGCACAGTAAGGTGTTATAAGTTTTGAACCATTGGGCATGGAGTCACAGATTGAGGCATGCGAGCGTTTTCTTGGTCACAAGGGGATACAGAGCGGGATAGCCACACAGGATACAATACTCAGTCTACTGAAAGTACGGAATGAACATCAGGGATGAAAGGCAAAAGAGAATCATTTCATCATGCTGACAAAGGGGAGAAGTGGATGAGTGGGATCCCAGAGTAGTTAAGAATTCCAAAGACA
>APFE030875480.1:2401-67819 GCA_000404065.3 Pinus taeda
CAAGCATGAGAAGCAGCAATGTATTCTGCTTCAGTAGTGGACAAAGCAACAATTTTCTGTAGCTTTGACATCCAGCTTATAGCTCCACCTGCAAGAGTAAAGACGTACCCTGAAGTTGATCTTCTCTTATCCAAATCACCTGCAAAATCGGAATCAACATATCCGCAAACATATTCACTACTCTTTTTGTAAGAAATACAATAACTACTTGTGCCTCTCAAGTACCGAAGCACCCATTTCACTGCTGACCAGTGTTCTTTACCCGGATTTTCCATGTACCTGCTAACAACCCCAACTGCATGTGAAATATCTGGTCGCGTACAAACCATCGCATACATTAAACACCCTACTACATTGGCATATGGAATTCGAGACATATAATCCTTTTCTTCATCTGTATTAGGACATAAACTCGAAGAAAGCTTAAAATGGGAAGAAAAAGGGACTGAAACAAGCTTCACATTATCCATACCAAACCTCAAAAGTATTTTCTCAATATACTTTTGTTGTGATAGCCATAGCTTACCATTGCTCCTGTCTCTGAAAATCTCCATGCCCAAAATTTGTCTTGCTGCTCCTAGATCTTTCATATCAATTGTCCTTGCCATCTGAGCCTTCAACCTGTTGATTTCTTCTATGCTTTTGCTTGCTAAAAGCATATCGTCAACATACAATACCAAGATAATGAATATGCCATTATTCAACTATTTAAAATAAACACAATGATCATATTCACTTCTAACATATTTCTGACTCAACATGAAAGAATCAAAATTTTTATACCACTGCCAAGGCGACTGCTTCAGGCCATATAATGACTTCTTGAGCCTGCAGACAAATTTCTCATTGCGATGCTGAACAAACTCTTCCGGTTGTTCCATATATATTTCCTCATCTAAATCACCATGTAGAAATGAAGTCTTAACATCTAACTACTACAACTCCAAATCAAACAAAGCCACCAATGCTAACACAATTCTAATTGAAACAATTTTAACCACTGGTGAAAAAATCTCATGAAAGTCAATACCGACTTTTTGAGAAAACCCTTTTGCAACCAGTCGTGCTTTGTACCTGTCTTCCGTATCATTCACAACTCGTTTCAGCTTGAAGACCCATTTACACCCCACAGTTTTCCTGCCTTTCGGAAGCTCCACCAGATCCCATGTGTCGTTCTTATTTAAGGCCATCATTTCGTCCTTCATTGTTGTTTTCCACTTGTCACTTTTCGAACCTTCTATTGCTTCCTGATAGCACAGAGGTTCATTGTCATTAGCAGTAAATGCAACAAAAGTGACATAATCATCGTACCTTCTTGGTGGCTGTTTGATTCTTGTCGACCTCCTTAAGGATGTTCTGGCGCTTTCTCGATTGGCTGACTACCATGTAGGAACTTCTTGCCGATCAGTATCTGAGACTTGTTCATGATCTAAACCTGAACCCTGTTCATACCTTTCATGACTAGTGTCTGAACTACGGTCATCATGACTATCATTAGAAATGCTATCAAACTGAATGTGCTTAAAATCAGATACATCATCCTGTTTCAATCGACTATCTACATCTAACTGTACAAGAGAGGATTCATTAAACTTTACATCTCTGTTGATGATGATTTTGCGGGTCGTAGGATCCCACAATCTATATCCCTTTGTTCCAACACCATACCCAACAAAGATATACCTTTTAGACTATGGATCTAATTTAGTTCACTGATGTTTAGGCACTAGAGCATATGCATCACAACCAAACACTCTGAGTTTAGAATAGTCACAAGGGTGTCCTTTCCATACCTCTTGCGGAATCTTGCAATCTATCGCCGTCAATGTAGATCGATTTATCACATAACACGTTGTTGCCACCGCTTCTGTCCACAACTCCTTTTGCAACCCGGCATTACTCAGCATACTCCTTGCTCGCTCGAGAAGAGTTCAGTTCATGTGTTCAACAACTCCATTTTGCTGAGAAGTATAAACTGTGCTCTTATGCCTCTCGATCCCTGCATCCTTGCAATAGCTGTCACACTCCTTGGAAGTAAACTCACCACCATTGTCAGTTCTTAAACACTTTATTGTTCTACCAGTGCTGTTTTCTACCAATGCTCTAAACTGCTTGAAAACTGAAAAAACATCAGACTTTCTTTTCAACATGTAGACCCAAACCTTTCTAGAAAAGTCATCAATGAATGATACAAAATAAGACGAACCACCATATGAAGTTGTAGGGGCTGGTCCCCAAACATCTGAATGGATATAATCAAGTATGCCTTTACTAGTATGTTTGCCTGTTTTAAACTTTTGTTTACTTTGTTTACTAAACAGACAATGCTTACAGAAATCTAATTTTCCAGACTTCAAATTTGGAAGTAACTTGCGATCAGCTAAAATTTTCAACCCTCTCTCACTCATATGCCCCAATCTTTGATGCCATAAGTGAATGGAATTATTGTCATGTGCACACAGAAAATCTCAACAGTTCAATGCAGACTCATGAAATCAAATTTCCGACCAATCTAACACCTACCCCAGGGATTTTATTTTTTTGTAGTAGACTAAGATGGTTTGCGGTGGTTAGGATGGATTCGTTGACCTTTGTGTGCGAGTTTTCATAGTTGATGAAGATGAAAAGTTGGTCTTCCTCAAATATATCAAGCTGCAAATTCTAGTTACAGATTACAGATCATATTCTCATTTATTACTCCCTTATCTAATCCGCACTTGCTAAACTTATATCACTTGAATTAGTTTAGGCTGCATTGCATGATCGAAGCACCTAAGTGGTCATTTTATTCTCAGGCATGATGTCAGTGGCACCACACCTAAAAATCTAATAGATGCAATTCCACTGAAGCAAGTGCAAAAGAAAATTAAGATCTTATAGAATGGAGAAGCAATATGGCATGCTCGTCTAAAAGGGGGAAGAGCAAAGGTTTTTGTAGGACATGGTTTGTTTTATGATCTATAATGCTTGGCAATGGAATATTGATGAAAATGAGATCTGGGTATGAGCCCAAAATCCCAAATTCTTTAAAATCTCGATCTTGGCCACTAATCCCCGTGGGAAGCATTTTGAACTTTTAATGTTATTAACATGGATCTTCATTTAAATCTAACATCACTTTAATCGTCATCAAAAACATGCAATGTAATTCTAAAACAGTAATAACAATATATGGATTTTAACTTAATACAGCACCGCTAACCCCAACTCTGATCTGTATTTTCTTTTACTTAAAAAATTCGACCTGCAACAGACCTTCTTTCCAGGTAAAAACAATGCAATGATTGAGCCACGACAATCAAAATCAGACTGTCTCCTAAAATTAGTTCTTGTATGAATAAAACCCGTATCCTAAGCCAAACGTGGAGATCTGTTCGCTGAAGTAATAACGTAGGAACAAGAAAACTCTCGCTGCCTAGGGTTTGAACGAACAAACCCCACGAGCAGCATTCTTCTCAGCATTTTCTTCGAGACAGTTCAATTATTGCCTTCATCTAGTAGCCTTTAACTTCCATAGATTCCATGAGATTCATGCTCCTATTCCTTTCACCTTGTAATTGCTGTCACTAATATATATCACTTTCGTGGTACTGCAATTGAATAGCCACCCACTGAGTATAAGGAATTGTGTGCATAGAGCTTTTGGAGGCACACACATTATAAAAGCACAGCATATAAGAGTTGAACACACACAACCACACATAATTTGCTCAATTATAAACTCACACAAGTGTATACAATACTAGAACACATGAACACATTTCATATATATATACAGAACAAATTACATTCCAGGCTAAGGCATTTCAGCCTTAAACCCCAGCTCACAATTTACTACATCTTGCTCACTCACAAATTTACTCACAAATAAGATATCTTCTCACACCCTATCACATTACAATTATATAAGAATTTTAGGAAGGATCAATCCTATCCTCTCCTCATTTTATCCACAAAAGCTTCATGCATGCACGCTTTAAATCTGCTTTATCCTTTTTTAAATCTATTTTTCTCCTTTAAATCACGCTTTTCTTTTGTTATGATCCTCTGGTCCACGTTTACTACTTTGTTGCTGGTTGCTCCCGCATCAAACAGTTACCAAAAGACCAAGGCTAGAGGAGAGCTTGGTGAGGTAAGAGGCAGCAAGGAGGACTTGTTGTTGCAGAGGTTGATTGCAGCTCACAAGTTAAAGATATTACGAAGACCAAAAGCATATGACAAGGAGGTCATAAATTTTTGTGCCTCAGGAGTCTGATGCGGGAGAAACCAACAACAAAGCAGTAAACGTGGACCAGAGGATCAGAACAAAAGAAAAGCGTGATTTAAAGGAGAAAAATAGATTTAAAAAACGATAAAGCATATTTAAAGTGTGCATGCATGAAGCTTTTGTGGAGAAAATGAGGAGAGGATAGGATTGATCCTTCATAAAATTCTTATATAATTGTAATGTGATAGGGTGTGAGAAGATATCTTATTTGTGAGTAAATTTGTGAGTGAGAAAGATGTAGTAAATTGTGAGCTGGGGTTTAAGGCTGAAATGCCTTAGCTTGGAATGTAATTTGTTCTGTATATATATATGAAATGTGTTCATGTGTTCTACTATTGTATACGCTTGTGTGAGTTTATAATTGAGCAAATTATGTGTGGTTGTGTGTGTTCAACTGTTATATGGTGTGCTGTTATAATGTGTGTGCCTCCAAAAGCTCTATGCGCACAATTCCTTATACTCGGTGGGTGGCTATTCAATTGCAGCGCCGCGGAAGTGATATATATTAGTGAAAGCAATTACAACAACAATTACAAGGTGAAAGGAATAGGAGCGTGAATCTCATCAAATCTATGGAAGTTAAAGGCTATTGGATGAAGGCAATAATTGAACTGTCTCGAACAAAATGCTGAGAAGAACACTGCTCGTGGGGTTTGTTCGTTCAAACCCTAGGCAGCAAGAGTTTGCTTGTTCCTACGTTATTACTTCAGTGAACAGATCTCCACGTTCGGCTTAGGATACGGGTTTTATTCATACAAGAACTAATTTTAGGAGACAGTCTATGTTTTATTGTCGTGGCTCAATCATTGCATTGTTTTTACTCGAAAAGAAGGTCTGCTGCAGGTCGAATTTTTTAAGTAAAAGAAAATACAGATCGGAGTTGGGGTTAGCAGAGTTGTATTAAGTTAAAATCCATATATTGTTATTACTGTTTTAGAATTGCATTGCATGTTTTCGATGATGATTAAAGTGATGTTAGATTTAAATGAAGATCCACGTTAATAACATTAAAAGTTTAAAACGCTTCCCACGGGGATTAGTGCCCAAGATCGAGATTTTAAAGAATTTGGGATTTTGGGCTCATACCCATATCTCACTTTCATCATTGTTCTAGGCTATTGCAATCTTCTCACCTTCCTCTGCTGCTATCTGGACAATAGCAAGACCATAAACTCTACATCTTTAACACAACTGTACCTCTTTCCGTAGAATCTTACTGCTCTGATACCACCTGATGAAAATGAGATCTGGGTATGAGCCCAAAATCCCAAATTAGAGTTTCAAGTGTGAACAGTGTGAATTAGAGTTTCAAGTGGGCAAGTACAAAGATAAAGTTGTTTGTGATGTGATGCCTATGGACGTGTGTCACATATTGTTGGGGAGGCCTTGGCAATATGACAGAGGAGCCATGCATGATGGAAAAAGAAACACCTACAAGTTTGAGAAAGATGGTGTTAATCATACATTACTGCCACTACCAGGAGAAGGTGGACCAGGATAGAAGACAGATCCAAAAACTCTGCTACTTGGAGGAAAGGAGTATTTGAAGCAGATGAAAGAAGGTGAGGTAAGCTATGCTTTAATTTGCAAGCCCAAGGTAATCATGACTTCCACCAAAGTTTCTGATTTACCTATTGAAATTCAAGAAATGTTGGAGAGTTATTATGATATTATTGTTGATGACTTGCCTAATGAGTTACCGCCTATCCGAAGAATTAGTCATCATATAGATTTAATTCTTGGAGCAAGCTTGCCTAACAAAGCAGCATATAGAATGACTCCTACAGAAAATGAAGAAATTAAGAAACAGGTACAAGAATTGCTTGACAAGGGGTTGACAAGGAAAGGAAAGTTTGAGTCCTTGTGCGGTGCCAACAATGCTGAGCCCAAAGAAATATGGAGGCTGGAGAATGTGTACAGATTCAAGAGCCATTAATAACATCACAATCAGGTACAGATTTCCGCTACCCAGAATTGAAGACTTAATGGATTGCTTGTCTGGTGCAAAATATTTTTCCAAATTAGATCTTAAAAGCGGTTTTCCATTCATCCCCTTCTCTTATCCTTTTTTGATGATACATAATGATGGACTGCTTACTAGTTCCAACTACAATCTTCCGAGTCTGGTTGCAATCTCTTCTATGTCTTCAATTTGGTCTTTTTCCAATTCCCTGAGGTCGTCAGTCATGAAACCTCTACTTGTGCAATAATGTAAAGCTAACTGTCACAAACAACTAATAACAATTCCCTTGCTGCAATTCAATATCTATTTACTGTTCTCATAGTTGAAACAAGACATACATAATTGGCATGAAGAATTTTAGAAGGCTCACACATTTTAGTATTACCAAAGCTGCACCATATAATAGGTGAGCGCACCACACTTTACTGTTCTTTTAAATTATACAAACACGCACAGTCTTCTATGAAATACCGTAACTCTCACCATATACGATTACCAAACAACCGCTATTGAACTATAGAGACGACGTATTGGGATGGTTATAATGGACAGCGCACAGCCTGTTAAATTTTTATATAATTACCATAGTTTATATGCATTGCTATAGCATTCAACATTTAATTTTCCACCGCCTCCAATTGATCCTACAGGCATACGATTATAAAATAACGGACAGCATACGCACTATGCAATTTGTAAAGCATATCTTCATAATTTTTATTCAATCATCAACTTACAGGCATATACACATAAAATTGGCACCGTCGGTTTTGTAAAATACACCTCTAAATTGTTTTTATTCCATCAACCAATTATGAACAGCGCGACATAATCCTTTTTTTACACAGCTAAACAATTTATCTTTTTCACAAGTCCGCGCTCCTTCCCATCCAAGACACTCTATCTTTTTTTTTTCTTTGAAGAGCTGCTAATACATTCAATTTTCCCATTGGTTCATGCATAAAAAAATTTCTAATTCTAGACTCTGACCTGAAAAGAAACCTTCCCTACTTGGCAGCTGATTTTTACATCTTTTCCTTCCTATTCCTAGCTGCCTTATTACAAAAGCAATTACATATATGGAAAGTAGCAATACATAGTAATCTTAGCTTTTCTTTGTTTCTTCCTCAACACTAATCTAGCATGCCTTATTCTATCTAGAAAAGATGGCATGTTCTAATTTCTAAATTTAACTAAAAAAACATCGAAAACAGCAGGCTAAGGATCCCACTCCTTGCCTGTAGATTTTTTGATCTTTTATGGAATAAATCAAAATATTTTTCCTCTGAATTAGATGCTCCTGCATCAGACTCCTGAGGACAAAAATCTTCATGGGCTCCTGTCCATGAGCTGGTCTACAGACTTGCCCAGTTTCTATATAACATCTTCTGTAACCCAAGTAGCTTCAGTGATTGGCTGTCCTTTCCATTTGACCAGATACTAGAAGTATTCCCGTCTCCTTGTCTTCTTGTGCACCTGCTTGTCTAGAATTCTCTCTGGCTATAAATTCCTTGCTATGGGTAGCTGTTTTACCCAGTTAACCTCTGTAGTCTCTTGATCCTGTATTGTATCATCTGTAGCTTTATCTTCATATTTATACAAGTCTACAACATTAAGAATTGGTGATATTCCCACGCCAGGTAGCAATTCAATCTCATAAGCATTTGCAGAGAACTTCCTCAGTATCTTGCATGGTCCAATTTTCTTAGACTTCAACTTATTATATTCACCTTTTGGAAATATCTCCTTCCTGAGATGTGCTAACACCAAGTCTCCAACTTCAAAATTCACTTCTCTTCTCTTCATGTCTGCTCTGGCTTTATACTTGATGTTGCTATCTTGCAGCTATTGTTTCACCTGTTCATGAATTGATTGCATCCAGGAAGCAAAGTCTTCACCTTCTGCACTCCTCATTTCTTCTTTTCCCAAATTTCTTAGTTCAAATATTCCTCTAGGATGCATTCCATAAACAATATGGAATGGGCTCTGTCCTGTACTCCTATTTGGCGAATCATTATATGCATACTCAACTTGTGGCAATACCTGATCCCATTGCTTTGGATGCTCTGCAGTAAGACTCCTCAAAAGGTTGCCTAAGCTTCTGTTCACAACTTCAGTTTGTCCATCCGTCTGAGGATGATAGGCTGAGCTGAAACTTAGCTTAGTTCCCAACTTCTTCCATAATGTTCTCTAGAAATGTCCCACGAACTTTGAATCCCTCTCTGAAACAATTCTTTTGGGCAACCCATGCAATCTTACAATTTCTTTAAAAAACAAGTTAGCAATGTGAGAAGCATCGCTAGTTTTATAACAGGGAATAAAGTGT
This sequence comes from Pinus taeda, assembly GCA_000404065.3. Taxonomy (NCBI): domain Eukaryota; kingdom Viridiplantae; phylum Streptophyta; class Pinopsida; order Pinales; family Pinaceae; genus Pinus; species Pinus taeda. The sequence continues at coordinate 10,958 of APFE030875480.1, forward strand.
GCCATTTTTGAAAATCTATCTACTACAACAAAGATTGAATCATACCCTCTTTGAGTTTTTGGAAATCCTAACACAAAATCCATGCTTATCATATTCCAAGGCCTATCTTGAATGGGCAATGGAATATATAATCTGGTGTTCTGGCTTCTTCCTTTCGCATACTGACAAACCTTACAATTTCATACATACTTCTCTACCTCAGATTTCATCCTTGGCCAGAAATAAAACTTGTTGAGCTGCTCCAAGGTCTTCTCTGTACCAAAATGACCTGCAAGTCCTCCACTATGCTTTTCTTTGATTAAATTTTCCCTCATCGAACAGACTAGTATGCACAGCTGATTTCTCCTGAACAATAAACCATCCTGTAGAAAATAATCCAGCCACTTACTCCTATCTGCCAAAACTGGATTCCTGCAAGCTTCAAATGCCTCTTTAAAATATGAATCATTTTCATATAACTCCTTGAGAAAATCAAAACCCACCACTTGGAATTGACTTTCCTGCAACAAAACATTGCTTCTACTTAAGGCATCTGCAACTTTATTTGACTGTCCAGTTATATGCTTCAACACAAAATGAAAACTTTGAAGATATTCCACCCATTTAGCATGTTTCTGGTTGAGCTTTGGTTGCTGCATGATAAACTGCAAAGCATGGTTATCTGAATAGAGAATAAATTCTTTTGACATCAAATAATGTCGCCACTTCTTCAATGCCTGCACAACTGCATAAAACTCCTTATCATAAGAAGAATATTTCCTTTTTGCATCATTTAGCTTTTCACTGAAATAAGCTATCGGTCTATCTTCTTGCCTCAACACTCCTCCAATTGCTTCTGCGCTAGCATCACACTTAACTTGAAAGGTTTTGTTAAAATCAGGAAGAACCAAAACAAGCTTTTCAGTTACTTTCTTCTTTAACAGCTGAAAATTTCTCTCTGCTTCAACAGTCCACTTAAATGGCTATTTATCTTTCTTTATGGTCTTAATAATAGGTGCATTAATCTTACTAAAATTCTTAATGAATTTTCTGTAAAAACTAGCAAGACCATGAAAACTCCTTACCTCGAAAACACTTTTGGGTGAAGGCCACTCCACAATTGCTTTGATCTTTTCTGGATCCATCTTTAATCCTTCAGCTGAAATCACAAATCCCAAGTACACCAACTCCTCTTTCAGGAATAAACATTTCTTCAAGTTCAACAATAATTTTTCCTGCTGTAGCCTTTGCAGGACATAATTTAAATGCATCAAGTGCTCCTCCTTAGACCTGCTATAGACTAATATATCGTCCAGATATACTATTACCAATTTACCAATGAATTCTTTAAGAACGTCATTCATAAGTCTCATGAATGTACTTGGTGCATTGGACAACCCAAAAGGCATCACTCTCCATTCATATAACCCCTCATTGGTCTTAAAAGTGGTTTTCCATTCATCCCCTTCTCTTATCCTTATTTGATGATACCCGCTTTTAAGATCTAATTTAGAAAAATATTTTGCACCAGACAAGCAATCCATTAAGTCTTCAATTCTGGGTAGCAGAAATCTGTACCTGATTGTGATCTTATTAATGGCTCTTGAATCTGTACACATTCTCCACCCTCCATCTTTCTTTGGGCTCAGCACTGTTGGCACCGCACAAGGACTCAAGCTTTCCTTGATCAACCCCTTGTCAAGCAATTCTTGTACCTGTTTCTTAATTTCTTCATTTTCTACAGGAGTCATTCTATATGCTGCTTTGTTAGGCAAGCTTGCTCCAGGAATTAAATCTATATGATGACTAATTCTTCGGATAGTCGGTAACTCATTAGGCAAGTCATCAACAATAATATCATAATAACTCTCCAACATTTCTTGAATTTCAATAGGTAAATCAGAAACTTTGGTGGAAGTCATGATTACCTTGGGCTTGCAAATTACAGCTTACCTCACCTTCTTTCATCTGCTTCAAATACTCCTTTCCTCCAAGTAGCAGAGTTTTTGGATCTGTCTTCTGTCCTGGTCCGCCTTCTTCTGGTAGTGGCAGTAATTTATGATTAACACGATCTTTCTCAAACTTGTAGGTGTTTCTTTTTCCATCATGCATGGCTCCTCTGTCATATTGCCAAGGCCTCCCCAGCAATATGTGACACACGTCCATAGGCATCACATCACAAACAACTTTATCTTTGTACTTGCCCACTTGAAACTCTAATTCACACTGTTCACTTACCAGTAGCTAATGTCCTTTTTGTAACAATGAAACCTTATACGGTGTTGGGTGCCTCCTTGTTTTCAGCTTCAATTTCTCCACTACTTCTGTAGAAACCAAGTTGTCAGTGTTGCCACTATCAATGATCATCTGGCAACATTTCCCTTGAACTTTGCATACTATCCTAAACAAAGTTTTCCTTTGCGGCGATTCAGTTACCTCCTTTGCTTATTTAATCAAAACTTTGTTAAGTACCAGAGATTCTCCTTTCTCTGGTGTGTTCTCCTCTTCTGGTACTGCTGTCACTGGTGCCTCTCCCTCAGCTGGAGCAACAATTGCATTTCTCTAGACACTCAAAAGCTCTGTGTCCCGGTTTGTTACACCTGTAACATCTTATTTTTCTGCCCCTTCGTCTGTCTCCTCTTCCTCTGGAAAAACTCCCTCTGCCTCTTGCATCACCTCCTCTGGTGCATGCGGGGTTGAGCTACTGCTAGCTCCATCTTTAGGTGTTGTAGACCTTCCTCTACCACCTTGACTTACTTTTCCTCTAAAAGTCCCTCTCCCCCTGGCAGACTGTTTCCTTATGAGTTTTTCTTCAGCCTTCAATGCTATCTGATAGGCTTCCTCTACTGTTTTTGGAGACAGTAGACTTATTTCATCCTGAATGTCCATTCTGAGGCCATTCATATATCTAGCCACTCTCTCAATTGTGTCTTGGGCTTCTCCATCTCTTATACTCACCTTATAGAACTCTTCTGTATACTCTTTTACTGTCAAAGCTCTCTGCCTGAGATTTTGCATTTTCCTAAACAATGTCTGCTGATAGTTACTGCGTAAGAATTTACCTTTAAGCTTTGCTACCATCCTGCTCCAGTTCTTGATTGGCTACTTTCCCTTTCTTCTGCTTTCCGCCTGTACACCATCCCACCAGAGCACTGCATGGCCCACTAATTTGGTGACAGCAAACTTTACTTTCTTCTCCTCTTCCATTTCTTCATAATCGAAGAATTTCTCCATGTTGTTAATCCAGTCAATCAAATCTTCTGGATTTAGTCCTCCTTGATATACTGGTACTAACTGGTTCCAAAGCCTGGCTGTGGATTTCATCACTGACTGAAAGATCTTCATCTCAGGGGAAATCTCTACTGCTTCCTCCTCAGTAGCTTCAGCTTCGGGTTCACTCACGTCTCCATCATTTATATTCCTGCCGGAGGTTAGTGCATCCAACCTAGCTCGCAGCTCCTCTACATCATCTCTCAATTCAACAGCCCCAACATGCTGTCCTCTTCCACCACGTCCACGTCCTCGTCCTCTTCCAACCCTGAAAGCCATCCTTCTACTACTCCTGAGATTTACTTCACCACCAATTGCTGGCTCTGATACCACTAATGATGGACTGCTTGCTGGTTCCAACGACAATCTTCCGAGTCTGGTTGGAATCTCTTCTATGTCTTCAGTTTGGTATTTTTCCAATTCCATGATGTCCTCAGTCATGAAACCTCTACTTGTGCAATAATGTAAAGCTAACTGTCACAAACAACTAATAACAATTCCCTTGTTGTTATTCAATATCTATTTACTGTCCTCATAGTTGAAACAAGACATACATAATTGGCACGCAGAATTTTAGAAGGCTCACACATTTGAGTATTACCAAAGCTGCACCATATAATAGGTGAGCGCACCACACTTTACTGTTCTTTTAAATTATACAAACACGCACAGTCTTCTACGAAATACTGTAACTCTCACCATATACGATTACCAAACAACCGCTATTGAACTATAGAGACAGCGTATTGGGATGGTTATAATGGACAGCGCATGGGAGCAGAGCCAACACTCCTCAACACTTCTGGACGGATCTGAAGAATGGCATATGGGAGCTCTCACAGATATTGCATGATGCTAGATTTAATGAAGATCTATGGTAAATTGATTAAAAGGCTGCAGAAAAGATTGAGTGGGTCATAACCCACAGGTCCAGGATCTTGTTTTTTTAGAGAAATTGAGAATTTGGGGGTTGCCCAAAATCCCAATTTCTTTAAAAAAACAAGATCCTGGACCTGTGGGTTATGACCCACTCAATATTTTCTGTAGCCTTTTAATCAATTTACCGTAGATCTTCATTAAATCTAGCATCATGCAATATCTGTGAGAGCTCCCATCTGCCATTCTTCAGATCCGACCGGAAGCGTTGAGTGTTGGCTCTGCTCCCATGCGCTGTCTTAACACACACTCTACGCACCATATGGATCCACTAAACTTTAGTTCCAGTGGTTTCACACGAAATTCATTGTTAAGCAAAGATTCCTCGTCCCAATAGCACGGGATTCTGCCATTCTAGAGCTAAAATCTTCTAAAAATTATGAATTTCGACGCATTAAGGTTTGTGCAATTTAAATGGACCTTCTGAAAATTCTGAATTTCGATGCCTTGAAGTTTTTGTAGTTTAAATCATCCACGCAACGAATTTCATATGTGCACAACTTGTTAATAAACACGCAACTCAAGCCATGTAACATTTCCAAATCAACGCTATTGAATTTATAGTGCAGCGTGTTTAAATTTAGGTGGACAGCGCACTGTTTTTTTTGTTCTTATAACTCCCACGGTACTTGTTAATTGCCACAGCGGTTTTACGCATCACCAAATTAATGGACAACGCACCACAGCTGCTCTAAAGCCCGTCCATACCTGTCTATTCATCCATAAAAAAACAATGAATTGTGCGCACAACTCTCAATCGAATTCTACAGGCATATATCCATAAAAACAACAGACAGTATACCCACCGCTATTCTTTAAACATATCCAAAAACAAATCTATAAGTTAACACGCACGGTATACAAACAACACTAAACCCAGGTTTATATATTAAACAAAGCACTTACAAAATTAAGGCATTTCAGCCTTAAACCGAGCTTGCTCGACTACATTTTACTCACACAGTTTTCCTCACAAAAACATATCCCTCACACCCTATTACATTACATTACATTACATTTATATAAGATGCATTAGGAAGAATTGATAAGATTTTCTCCTAGTTTTTCTACAATGAAAGCTCTCCAAAAAGAGTGCAGGGCTGTATCCATCTTATCTGCTTTAAATTATCCGCTTTAAATTCACTTTTATGCTTTAAAACAAGCTTTTCTCTATTATGATGCTCTGGTCTAGGTTTGCTCACTTAGTTGCTGGTTGCTCCGGCATCAGACTCCCGAGGCACAAACATTTATGACCTCCTAGTCATATGGTTCTGGTCTTCGTAATATCTTTAACTTGTGAGCTGTAATCAACCTCTGTAAAAGCAAGTCCTCCTTGCTGCCTCTTACCTCACCAAGGTCTCCTCTAGCCTTAGTCTTTTGGTAACCTCTCTAGGCTATTGCAATCTTCTCACCTTCCTCTACTGCCATCTGCACAATAGCAAGACCATAAACTCTCCTTTAACACAACTGTACCTCTTTCAGAATCTTACTACTTTGATACCACCTCATTGGTCTTAAAAGTGGTTTTCCATTCATCCCCTTCTCTTATCCTTATTTGATGATACCCGCTTTTAAGATCTAATTTGGAAAAATATTTTGCACCAGACAAGCAATCCATTAAGTCTTCAATTCTGGGTAGCGGAAATCTGTACTTGATTGTGATCTTATTAATGGCTCTTGAATCTGTACACATTCTCCAGCCTCCATCTTTCTTTGGGCTCAGCACTGTTAGCACCGCACAAGGACTCAAGCTTTCCTTGATCAACACCTTGTCAAGCAATTCTTGTACCTGTTTCTTAATTTCTTCATTTTCTGCAGGAGTCATTCTATATGCTGCTTTGTTAGGCAAGCTTGCTCCAGGAATTAAATCTATATGATGACTAATTCTTCGGATAGGCGGTAACTCATTAGGCAAGTCATACAACAAATAATATCATAATAACTCTCCAACATTTCTTGAATTTCAATAGGTAAATCAGAAACTTTGGTGGAAGTCATGATTACCTTGGGCTTGCAAATTACAGCATAGCTTACCTCACCTTCTTTCATCTGCTTCAAATACTCCTTTCCTCCAAGTAGTAGAGTTTTTGGATCTGTCTTCTGTCCTAGTCCGCCTTCTTCTGCTAGTGGCAGTAATGTATGATTAACACCATCTTTCTCAAACTTGTAGGTGTTTCTTTTTCCATCATGCATGGCTCCTCTGTCATATTTCCAAGGCCTCGCTAGCAATATGTGACACACGTCCATAGGCATCACATCACAAACAACTTTATCTTTGTACTTGCCCACTTGAAACTCTAATTCACACTGTTCACTTACCAGTAGCTGATGTCCTTTTTGTAACCATGACACCTTATACGGTGTTGGGTGCCTCCTTGTTTTCAGCTTCAATTTCTCCACTACTTCTGTAGAAACCAAGTTGTCAGTGCTACCACTATCAATGATCATCTGGCAACATTTCCCTTGAACTTTGCATACTGTCCTAAACAAAGTTTTCCTTTGCGGCGGTTCAGTTACCTCCTTTGCTGATTTAATCAAAACTTTGTTAAGTACCAGAGATTCTCCTTTCTCTGCTGTGTTCTCCTCTTCTGGTACTGCTGTCACTGGTGCCTCTCCCTCAGCTGGAGCAACAATTGCATTTCTCTTCCTTACTTCTGCATTCTCTGGACACTCAAAAGCTCTGTGTCCCAGTTCGTTACACCTGTAACATCTTATTTCTCTGCCCCTTCCTCTGTCTCCTCTTCCTCTGGAAAAACTCCCTCTGCCTCTTGCATCACCTCCTCTGGATGCATGCAGGGTTGAGCTACTGCTAGCTCCATCTTTAGGTGTTGTAGACCTTCCTCTACCACCTCGACTTCCTTTTCCTCTGAAAGTCCCTCTCACCCTGGCAGACTGTTTCCTTATGAGTTTTTCTTTAGCCTTCAGTGCTATCTGATAGGCTTCCTCTACTGTTTTTGGAGACAGTAGACTTATTTCATCCTGAATGTCCATTCTGAGGCCATTCATATATCCAGCCACTCTCTCAGCTGTGTCTTGGGCTTCTCCAGCTCTTATACTCACCTTATAGAACTCTTCTGTATACTCTTTTACTGTCAAAGCTCTCTGCCTGAGATTTTGCATTTGCTTAAACAATGTCTGTTGATAGTTACTGGGTAAGAATTTACCTTTAAGCTTTGCTACCATCCTGCTCCAGTTCTTGATTGGCTGCTTGCCCTGTCTTCTCCTTTCCACCTGTACAACATCCCACCAGAGCGCTGCATGGCGCACTAATTTGGTGACAACAAACTTTACTTTCTTATCCTCTTCCATTTCTTCATAATCGAAGAATTTCTGCATGCTGTTAATCCAGTCAATCAGCTCTTCTGGATTTAGTCCTCCTTGATATACTGGTACTAACTGGTTCCATGGCCTGGCTGTGGATTTCATCACCAACTGAAAGATCTTCATCTCAGGGGAAATCTCTACTGCTTCCTCCTCAGTAGCTTCAGCTTCGGGTTCACTCACGTCTCCATCATCTATATTCCTGCCGGAGGTTAGTGCATCCAACCTAGCTCGCAGCTCCTTTACATCTTCTCTCAATTCAACATCCCCAGCATGCCGTCCTCTTCCAACCCTGAAAGCCATCCTTCTACTGCTCCTGAGATCTACTTCACTGCCAATTGTTGGCTCTGATACCACTAATAGGACAGGATAGGATTGATCCTTCCTAAAATTCTTATATAATTGTAATGTGATAGGGTGTGAGAAGATATCTTATTTGTGAGTAAATTTGTGAGTGAGCAAGATGTAGTAAATTGTGAGCTGGGGTTTAAGGCTGAAATGCCTTAGCCTGGAATGTAATTTGTTCTGTATATATATATGAAATGTGTTCATGTGTTCTAGTATTGTATATGCTTGTGTGAACTATGTCCAAAATGAGGATTAATTAGTAATTTAGAACTAATTAAGGCATTTCAATTAGTTGCAATCTCTTCTATGTCTTCAGTTTGGTCTTTTTCCAATTCCCTGAGGTCCTAAGTCATGAAACCTCTACTTGTGCAATAATGTAAAGCTAATTTTCACAAACAACTAATAACAATTCCCTTGCTACAATTCAATATCTATTTACTGTCCTCATAGTTGAAACAAGACATACATAATTGGCACGCTGAAATGCCTTAGCCTGGAATGTAATTTGTTCTGTATATAATCAAATTGTCATTATATTGGTCCATATAATGTTAACAGTATCACAAACAACTAATAACAATTCCCTTGTTGCAATTCAATATCTATTTACTGTCCTCATAGTTGAAACAAGACATACATAATTGGCACGCAGAATTTTAGAAGGCTCACACATTTGAGTATTACCAAAGCTGCACCATATAATAGGTGAGCGCACCGCACTTTACTGTTCTTTTAAATTATACAAACACGCACAGTCTTCTACGAAATACCGTAACTCTCACCATATATGATTACCAAACAACCGTTATTCTGTTGTTTCACCTGTTCATGAATTGATTGCATCCTGGAAGCAAAATCTTCACCTTTTGCACTCCTCATTTCTTCTTTTCCCAAATTTCTTAGTTCAGATATTCCTCTAGGATGCATTCCATAAACAATATGGAATGGGCTCTATCCTGTACTCCTGTTTGGTGAATCATTATATGCATACTCAACTTGTGGCAATACCTGATCCCATTGCTTTGGATGCTCTGCAGTAAGACTCCTCAAAAGATTGCCTAAGCTTCTGTTCACAACTTCAGTTTTTCCATCCGTCTGAGGATGATAGGCTGAGCTGAAACTTAGCTTAGTTCCCAACTTCTTCCATAATGTTCTCCAGAAATGTCCCACGAACTTTGAATCCCTGTCTGAAACAATGCTTTTAGGCAACCCATGCAATCTTACAATTCCTTTAAAAAACAAGTTAGCAATGTGAGAAGCATCACTAGTTTTATAACAGGGAATAAAGTGTATCTGCAACATTAATGATTTTTATGATAACTTGAATGTAACCTAAACTATTAAAAATTCTCTTACAATAATTGGGAATATCCTGGATCTCATTTTAATTCCCTATGGACTACGTGGGATATTAAAAATGAGATCCTAATTATGACCAGAGATAAACACTAACCTGTAACCCATCCATAGTTATGACGATATATTGTTTATGGAATGCATCCTAGAGGAATATCTGAACTAAGAAATTTGGGAAAAGAAGAAATGAGGAGTGCAGAAGGTGAAGATTTTGCTTCCAGGATGCAATCAATTCATGAACAGGTGGTATCAGAGCAGTAAGATTATGCGGAAAGAGGTACAGTTGAGTTAAAGATGAAGATTTTATGGTCTTGCTATTATGCAATTGGCGGCAGCAGAAGGTGAGAAGATTTGCAGCAACCTAGAGAAGGATGCCAAAAGACCGAGTGCGGGAGGGCTTGGTGAGGTATCATGTAATAGAGGAGGCTGTTACTATAGAGGTTGGTTGCAGCTCACAGAGTTTGAAATATTTATTTAGCCAACCTGATCTAAATGTTAGACAAGCAAGGTGGTTAACTTTCCTTAGTGAGTTTGAATTTGATATAAAACACATAAAAAGAAAGGAGAATAAAATTGTAGATGCTCTAAGTAGACATGAGCATGCTTTGATAGGGATGTCTGTTAGTGGCATTAGTACATATTTTGGGGAGTAGATTAAAAATTCAATACAACAAGATCCACAATATATGGAAATTCAACAAAAATTACAGCAAATGGAAATTATAGGATATGCTGAAAATTCTGAAAAATTCCTAACCTACCAAAATAGATTGTATATCCCCAATGTGGTTGTGCTAAAACAAATGATATTGGATGAGTATCACAAGAAACACTATGCATATCATCCTAGATACCAAAATATGATAACAACATTAAGTAAAAACTTATTTTGTCCAAGTATGAAAAGGGATGTGGCAGAATATTTAGCAAAATGATTAGAATGTCAACAAGTAAAGGTGGAACACCAACACCTTGCTAGATTAATGAATCCACTGCCCATTCCCAAATGGAAGTGGTAAGTAATTTCAATGGATTTTATTACAAATTACCAAGGACAAAGTACCAACATGGTTCCATCATGGTGGTAGTGGAAAACTTGACTAAAGTAGCACATTTTATACCGGTGGAATCTACTTTTAGAACCACTCAGATTGCTAATATTTTCATGAAGGAAATATTTCTATTGCACGGTGTACCAAAACTTATAGTATTGGATAGACACACTAAATTTAACTCCATGTTTTGGAAATATTTGTTTGGGGGGATGGGAACTCAATTAAACTTCATCACTGCATTTCATCCTCAAACAAATGTACAAATAGAAAGGACTAATGAGATTCTGGAGGATATGCTACGAATGTGTGTCATGGATAGGCCTACTAAGTAGGAGGATTTTCTACATTTAGCAAAAATTTCCTATAACAATAACTACCAAGATTCAATTAAGATGAGTCCTTTTGAAGCTTTATATGGTAGAAAATTTCATACACCACTCAACGAGAGTCAACTAGAAGATAGATTAATATTGAGACTAAATTCTTTGCAGGAAATGGAAGAGGTGGTGCAGAATATTAGATAGAATATCAAAACCGCTCAAGACAAGAAAAAACATTATTTAGACAAGAAGAGAATTCATAAAGAATTTAACATTGGAGACCCTTTTTAATTAAGAGTAAAACCCTAAGAAAGTAATCTAAGAACTAAGAACTATGCAAAGTTGGCACCACGGTTCTATGGGCCTTTTGAAATTTTGGACAGAGTTGGTCCGATAGCATATAATTTGGCTTTACCCAGCCATGTTAAAGTTCATAAATTTTTTTGTGTGTCCTTGTTAAAAAAGTATATCCATGACAACTCTCATGTAATTGGTTGGAACTTGATACAGGTGGAACCCGAAGGGGACTTCCTATCAGAGACTCTCTACATATTATATTGAAAAGAGATCTTGCTTCGAAATTGAGTCGTCACTCGGATTAAGGTGTAGTGGAGTAACTTTACACCTGAGGAGCCTACTTGGGGTTGGGAGGATACCATGAAAGAAGCTTACCCAACATTATTCAAGGATGAGGAAACTGAATAATAAGCACCAAGGATGGTGTTATTTTCAAGAGGGGAAATGTAATACCTCTCTATTTCTATGTGAATATCTTTTATTTTTAGACTAAACTATTTTTAGTTGTGATGGCTAGGAAGCCATAGTGAACTCAATTTGGAATAAAGCATGATGATGTAATACATAAATTTTATTAATGCAAAAGGAAACTGGAAATTACTTGGGAAAGAAACACTAGAGTGAAAGATATTATTGCCAATATATGGAAACCAAGGTTAACAAATAAAATCAAGACAATTTTTCCTTAAATCACTCCTAAAAATCACTAGGAGTTGATTAGAAATATTTAATATGATGGAAGTGGAAGTATATCAAATCATTCAGTTGCAAGAAAATAGCGACAATAGGGTTGGATAAAGCGTCACAGGAGAAAAAAAACGGGATTTAAAAGAAAAAGAAGAAGAAACAAACCTAGGTTAGAGGGCTGGCGACCCCTCAATAGTGGGACACCACTTACAAAAGATCTGTTAGGGAAGTAAAGGCTTAAAAATACCTTTTCTAGAATCATAAAAGCTGGTTGATTCCTTGGCAACATATCTCTTCTCGAGGGGAGCTAGAGGATCAATTCATGGTTGGGAAGAAGGTGTTTCACCCAAGTACAGTTTCCATTATAAATATGGTTAGAAATTCCTATAGAATGATTTTTACTGTTGTAATGATGAATATTATTGTGTATACTAACCACTTTCGAAGCATGCAATAGGTTTTGTAAGATATGTGTTTGTTTTTCATGAATTTGTAGTCTCTATTTTATGTGTAAAAAAAATGAATATGGTAGATGGAAATGGCTATAGAGTTGTGAGGAAATTCGTTAATAGATATAAAAGAAATGAATTCTGTAAAAGGTCACAATATAACTGTTCACGGTTGCATGCATGGAAATGGTTGTTTTAAATTAATTCTAGAAGATAGTATAATAAGATAACCATTTTCACTGTTACTCGAAAATAAAATAAAAAATAAAAAAATTTACATTTCTTAGCTTATTATTCATGGAAATAATCCTAGTTTGAGTTGGTTAATGGATGTTGAGAGCATCTAAGACAGACAAAACTTAGCTCTGTTTTAAATTTCTTCATCGCGCACACTCTGATATATCACACATAAAGGGAATCCTAGTAGTGGTATCAACAATGCAAAATTAATCTGAATCCTAGTTGGAAAATCAATCATAGAATCGATATTAACAATAAATTAGAATAAGGGAATTTTTCTGTGGTGTTTCATGTGTGTGATGTTGTTGTTGAATTTTAAAATAATTATTAAATTACAAATGAGAAGGTTGATCGAAGGAGAACAAGAATTCACATGGAGGCACGTGGTGACGACCTCAAGGGTGAGTTGAAATCTCAGGACAACCAAAAATATTCATTATTAAATAATTAGTATTGGTGCCACTAAATTTCACCAAATTAATTCTATATAAACTTGATAATTCGATGAGGGAAGTTAAAGAGAAGAAATCCTTTAGAAAATACATCCCTTAAACATAAATATCACCTAAATGGATCCAAAATTCCGAAGATTAAGTTATAATTGAACAACTTGGAAGAGGAATATCTATCCACAAACATTGAATAGACAACACGAAGATAAACAAAACAATTATACCAATTATTTTGAAAAAGGTCGAATGTTTTCCTTCATAGGAAGAACGAATTGGTAGAAGGTTTGAGTCAGGCGGTGGGGTTGTTTTGTTATAGAATCTACCCCAACCACATATAAGGTGGTGAAGGGTGTTATTATATATACGAAGCTTGAAAACCTTGGTAAAAAAATTATGGAACTAAACACAATAAGAAAGGAAAAAAAAACACCTAGAAAAGTCTTCTACACCAGAAGAAGTCAAATGTATCCAAATAAATCCTCGATTTTTCTATGGAATTTGCTATTATAAAACTAGACTGAACATTCCCATAGTCATTGTAGACAGGTACAACACTTCTTTTCATATAAGAATACATGAAAATGATATATGGTATTACAGTCGTAGTAAATAATATCTCAAATTCCATGTGGAAAATTACATATTTTTTTTCGTAACTCATCATCATAGACGTTATTCATCAAAGTTGAAAACACATAAAAAAATAATGAAACTCCATGGTAAAATTACATTGTAATGAATCTGAAACCATTCATGAGAATAAAGACTCATATTCAATATTCAAATTAGAAAAGGAGTATGGAAATACATCTTTGAAATAATCATGCCTGAGACATTCTAGAGAAAGTAGGGATGCGATTCCATTTAGAGGTGTAAATTTCCTCTTAGTATTTTCCATACAAGAATTATGAAAACCAAAGAGGAACAAAAGTAACCCCATAGTAATTAACGTTTTTATCCCGTACGTCTATGCTTGGTCTAAAACAAACCCAAAAAGAATAGAAACCATCTTAGCAGAGAAGATATGACATAAAACCAAAGAGACAACATCATTGTCTCCATCAAGCATGAAGTATTCCATTGATAAGGGTAGAGAAAAATAGGAGTAACCAAGCTGGCACGTAGGAGATGCGGTCAATTATTAAAAAAAAAATATTCAGGATGATATCAGAATCTACATAAGACAAAATTTTGAATAAGTAGGGGTTGGAGGTACCTACAAAAGATAAATCAAGGTATTGGTGTTACCCTAGTGTACATTTAGAAATATATAACTTGAAATAATTATTTAAAGCACGGAAAATGAAACCCTTTAAAGCCATCATTGGTTAACTAGAGAAGAATTGCCTGACGCCATGAGCTAGTATTGTCCTAGAAGGGAGGTGCACAGAGAAAAACAAAAATAAAACCAAAGTACTAGACAACTGTGAGTACAACGACTCTATAAACTAGATAAACACTAAAGAAGTGAACTTGGAGTGTAAGGAGAAAAGATATACCCAAAATAGAGCCTCAGGACCCCAATCGAACCAACTCTAGGGCACACTCCCATACGATTTTCTCTTTTCCATGTCTAACGACAATTAGAGGTGAATTTGGAAAAATAACATGAGTATGAAAATCCTAGTCAAGGAACCTTCAAACAAATTTTGTAAATTCCTGAGGGGTTCCATACAAGCTAAACCAGGAAAAAAATTTCCTTACTGAGTTAACCCTTTCCTGGGTGTGGCTACAAAGAGAAGAGAAAATCTCTAGTCTGGTCATAGACAAGGCAAAGAGGAAACCTAAGAAAAAAACACATAAACCAATCAGTTTAAGCCAAGAATAGACTAGAGCATCTCAATGAATTGAAAAAGGGTTTCGTGCGTAAGTTACCTGGTAACAGTGGAAAGTGAATTCGTTGTAGCTCTAGAAAGTGCCAAAAAAACTTGACAAGAAACCTAGTTTTGATGGTTTCCTTTCTCATCACCACGCAGTTACAGGATCCAAGACCAGAGTGAGACAAGAAGTTTCGAGAATGAATCTTTTCACCAACGCCAGCGTTAGGGTAATAAAAGTGAAGTACATCTTGGCTATCGAATGAAATCGTTTCAAATCGAACCGTCAAAGGGTGGAGGGTACTAGGGGCCATTTGAAAATCACATGGGCCTAGCCTAGGTGGCACAAGCCCATTCGACACATGAACCAATTCAATACTTATAACAATAGTAGCAGGATAGGTAATATTTAAATTTAATTAAATGATGCGTAGAAGGAGGGTTTATCTCTTGTGATGTATTGAGCCTTAAAATTAGGAGTTGGAGCCATCCCATGTATTTTAAAACAAATATTAAAGAGTTAACATGTTGAGAATTTACTTGCCCTCTTGACCATATACCAAGATGTCACATAGGGTTGATATAGACCAAGAATCATTAGTATGGAAATTTTATATGACTATTGTATGTGTATAAATAGAAAATGTGGGTAGCATGAGGTTGCATAAAGTAAAGTATGTAACAAGGTTATCATAGAAACTATCGAGTATGAATGGAATTAACATTATAAGGGAATGTTGAGTTACTATTTATAGGAAACAAAATGTTGTATATGTAGACGAAGGGATGTCAAAGAGAGATATATTGGAATATGTATTGTGAGAAAGAGATTGAAAGGAGATGTAGGGGGGGAGAGGGTAGAGAAAAGGAGGGAAGGGAGAGATAGGGAGACCTTGGTTGTAGTAATTTATTTTTTTTGCAATTATGATAGGTGGTGTTAGAAGACACCAAGTTTGTTATTGAGAGTCCTTCATGTACCAATGAAGGTTCGAATAACCTAGGCATAGAGAGGGTCAATAAAGTTAGGTCCATGCACTAAAAAAAGAATAGTCATATGTAAATGCATTAGGAAAAAAATATCTATATGTAATATACATGCATTGAGAGTAATAAAATAAAAAGCCATGTACTTCAATATAGAATATAATGTTGAACATTTCATTCTACATATTTTATATGACTATCTAATTTAATTCAAGTAGGTTATCTAGAGCATCTATTTTGTTAATGATCACCTTCATTTTTCATGTGCAATGTACCTTGTGCAAGCTCTTGGTATTTATTTATTGTAGTTGGATTCTTGTACGAATGACTAAGTGTGTAAAATGATACACCACTATACCTAGTACATAATACATGAATATATAACCACTAGTATTTCCTAAATTTCCATATAGCATAAGATATTATCCCTTAATAACCATTTACCCAATTGGAAATTTATTACCTCAACATTACTTAATGAGGTACGGAGGGTTTGATTCCCTTGTATGCATCGTGCCAACCATAACCAATTCCCCATTCATTGTATTTTGTGGAAACAATTGAATATATGTGTCCTACCAAAAAAGTCAATGTATAATCAAATTCAAAGTGTAGGAGTTTGATAACATAGTTAAATTAAAATAAAAAATGGATTCTAAATGCCATGTAAGATACCTCTAACTAGATGTACAAGATGAGATGTATAGTCATATTCTATAGAAATGGTTGATTGACCCTCCATTAGCTATGTTTTATCAACAAGTACATGTATATCTATTGTAAGTAATGCAAAATCCCATTCAATGACATAGTCTATTGATTAGTAATTATCCAATTTTCTACTTCTACATGCTCTACAGAAGAAAGTCAATTTTCATGTCCATATTTCAAACAAATGGTTGTTCAAGTTGAGATATTGTTGAAATTCATCAGTTTGTTGTACTATGTTGAAATTACATGAATGTGAGTAATCTATATTTACCACTTCTAAGAAATTTATTAGCACGTGACTTACCCCTATTGATGTCTGTTTCTAATTTCATCCATCTAACATTATTGTAGAGTACCATTGGAATTATAGATTTCACATATTTCATATGAGGATTACTTGAAAATTGCATCCCCTCCCTTCCTACTATCTTGATTTGGTTTTGGGATGGAATATTTTCATGAGATCACATCTACAAAAATACATGCTCATTGTGTCATTTTAGTAGCAAAATCATATGTTTTATCGACCTAATATAGGTCATTTTCTTCACTTATTTTTCATACCCTAGTTTTCTCAATTAATTTAACACATTTCTACAAATATTTTTTTGATTAATTATAAGTTCTTGGGTCACATTCAATTTTTAGTTGCAGTTATTTCTATTCTCCTAAGCTATCTATGTGCCATTATATTCTCTAGTTTATCTTGCACTCTTTAGCCCATACACCATTCCTGGTTCTATTACTTTTTTGTTGTTGTGGCCCATACTTGGAGAACTACCATTCCTACTAGAAAACTTCATCCTACATAAATATGACTTGTATAAACATCTCGAGGAAGGAAAAAGATGAAGATTGCCATTAAACAAATTTTGACATCTAAAATAAGCTTCTAAGAAAAATAATAAAGTAATAGATACAATAATATAATAATATTTGCGAGTAACATTTTTTTTAATTGTATAGTTTTACTTAGAAAATTGGTGTAGAAACTCATGTGAAATAAAATTCCACATTTAATAAGTATCCACTTTGCATACTTTTAACAAATTGAGAATAACATAAATTAGATATACATAAAAAAAATTGGTTTATACTTTGAAAATACATGAAAAACATCTTTACTTCAAGAAACACATTTTTTCATATATTTTTAATAGTTTATCTCATACCTTTTTTGTTTTGAGACCCATCTTTTACTTCAATATTTCTTTAAGATATGGTATTCAAATGTCTATATATAGATATTGGGTTTCATTCTTTGTAATTTTGGTTCATTTCTTTGACTAGCTCTTTTATGGGAAATATCTTATACTCACTAATGCCTTGTCTACGATTTCTTTATGTCAATCCTCACCTCACATGCAACCTTGCTACTAGTCCTTTTGAGCACATCAATTATCCTTGTAACCACCCTGCACTTATAGCTTATTTAAGATTCCCACCTATTTTAAATCGTTGAACCATCTTCCATCTATGAAATGCAGAAAATTTAGATCTAGTGAGTAATGATCCAATCAAGAACTTGGAAAGCTATACTACCATTTCAATCAAGTTATTGAAATATTCAATGCTAGCTCTGAGTATATGAAAGATATTTCCATGTTACAAGTAGAAACAGTAATTATGAAAGGTTTTTGGAATGACTAAGGATATGCTTTTGAATAATATTAACTCTTATTTTGAAATATAGTATAACAAGGGAGATAGATGTAAAGTAGCTAGTATTTAGCTTCAAAAGTCTAATCATTGGCTGGAACAAAAGCTTGTTTATTTGAGATCATTTTCACTAAGCTCCATAGGCCTCAACATTGTAAAATTCTCATTGACTACATATCAAGTTCTAGAACACCAACTATATAATCAAGTCCCATTGACCATTGACTATGTTACATGTCTAGTTGTCACCCTTCTCACCAAGTTACTGGTAACGGAATTTGTGAAACCCTTAAACTAAAAAAGCTTGTAAGCCACCATATAATTGCATCCCAACTTGTTAATTCAAAATATATAAATAATTTAGTAGCAATAACAATTCCTATAAGATAAATAAAACTATTAATATTTTTATTTAACTTATATTAACATCAATAGACTATCTAAATATTTAGCCATTTAAATTAGATATAGTTTTCATTTTGAAAGACCTTATCCAAATATAAACGTAAAAAAATGCAATTGCTTCGCATAAAAGACTCAACCTTTTGCATTAGTTTCTACTAAAATAGTAAAATCACCATCTTTATGGCTCCACTAAACAAAATTTCCATTATACTTTTGAAATTAAGTCATCAGTTTTAAGGTATAATAATTTATGTAATGTATATAATTTATGGAAATGGGTTTGCATTTCGAACATGTAAGATGTTTCCCACCCTTGAATCTTATGTATTAATGGGACATATGGAAGCATCTGCGTATACACATACATATAAAACTTATCCTAGATCCATCAATATATTTTTAAAAATGTTTAATTTCAGTTGCATGTGAAGATCTTTGCCTTGTAAAGACCATATTATAATGGGTGTCCAGCCGATGGTGTATTAATCGATGTATTAGTATGATTTTCTTAGTTAAATTATATTTTTTAATATTTTCTTTTTGATATGAGATATTTAATGCTAAGTTATAATTATCCAGGAATACTCTTTAGTATTATTGTGGTTGTTCGAGAATTTAATCTTATGCCATTACAGATGAAAAAAGAAAAAGAAAAAATGATTAACATGATATTTCCATAAAAGCATACTCATAAACATGACACCTCCATAGAATCATGAACCTTGTTAACATAACAGCTCGGTACTGATTGTGCTTCTCTATTTACTTTAGATTTGCTGTAAGATTGACTTAGTATTTCATCTGTCACATGGAGTTGATCAGGGGCAATGATGTTCATTTCCACGACGTTGCGTCTCATGAGACAAGAAAATAAGCGTTGGGAATATCGTCTGGTTCACCTATTTATTCAATCATAAGAAAAAATGTATGAACACACAACCTCCAACATCAGAGATGTAGGAATCTCTTTAATCACATCTATTTTATCACATATTTTGTTTTATGGTGAATAAAAGAAACTCAATCTGTTCTCGATTATTTTACAGCTTTTAAAATAAATATATGGACATGGTTGCCTTATTTACATTTAGGTGACAAGAGAATACAATGGAATTTGTTGTGTAATGGTCTAGGTATATATATAACAGATTTATCTTAAATACAGATCTAACATGACTCGAAAGGGATCCAATTTTCCTTTTTTCACGGTAAATTTTTTATTAGTTGACATTATTTAAATATATTATATAATTCTTATTATTTTTTTAGATTTTTCATAATTTTTATTTTGGCCAACATAAGAAAATTTTCAATTCAATTTTGATGACGGATGGACAATGTTACACATCATACTAGGTTATAGAATGAGCAGCCTTACACATCATACTTAGCTATAGAATGAGAGGCATCATATTGGGCTATAGAATGAGCCTCTAAGCTCAATAAGCTTTGTTAATTAGGTAAAGTTGTATTAAGTATATTAATTATGAGAATGCATTACATACACAAAATTATATAGACTTGGTTTCCTATGCACATTTAAGTAAATGGAATTTGTTTTTAAAAGAGAGGGGCTAGTCCCGTGAAGAAGCTTTTTATATTAGGTCCATTTGTACAAATTTACATATATACAAATGTTATCTGTCACATCAATCATATTTCACCGATATATAACTGCACGATGATAGTCGTGCAGTGCCACAATGATGAGATTCAATCACGGGCGGGGTGTGAGAAAGACGACAGCCCCCATCGCGTGACCTATGCACTCAGGTGCATAAATCTATGCACGATAAAAAGTGACTTTGTGTTGAAGATATACATAGTCCTGCTTAAGATTGGACCACAAGACTTGTGTGACCAAACTTTCCCACCTAACCATTAGACCACATCCATGGGACTAAATGGAATTTGTTTATGTTCATAGTTATGGGCATATATAAAATTATGTACATTTTTAGGTTTTTTTTTTTTTACAACATTATATTAATTATGGGAATGCATTACATAAAAAAATACATATTATTTCTATTAATTATTTTACTAGTTCTTAATTAAGGGAACCAAACTAATGGAATAAGAATAATGTCTTAGCCAATACATATTATATGTATTGGAAAGTAAATCAGACTAGGTAATAGCTTATATCTGTTTATTTTTTCATTAACCATGACTTAAACAATCCTATCAAAAGTGGAAACCTTGTTACTCATATACTAAAAGGAAGAAAAAAATCAACTACATAATCATTTGTTTCGAGGGAAAATCCACCTAGATTGTGTCTGGAGGGTCGTCTCCTTATAAATAAGTGAACTCTAGACTGGTTATATTTATAATTAAGAAGGAGATGATATCAATGAGCCATTTAGTGAGATTTTTATGTTCATTAGGCAACATTATATCAAATATATTAATTATGGTAATGCATCACATCATGGGGGCTTCACTCAAGGAACCTCTAAGATATTGCGTGCATTCATGGCATACTAAATAATACCCGTAATTTGACTGCATATTGGAAAATACCTCTAAAAATTACATTATTTAACCCCCTACCAATATGAACCCAATACACCTTCCCAATTAAAAAAATCCCCTACTTTCACTAGATATTGTAGTTATCCATTTTTTCATTAACATTTTTATACACGTCAATATTAAAACCCTTTACACCCTATATATCCCCCAATATATTATGTCATTTTTTCATCAATATATATCCCCCAATATGAACCCACATGGTATGGTATTTCTCCCTCAGTGAAGCCCCGTTCATCATATACACAAAATTTTATGGGCTTGGTTTCCTATGCAGATTAAGTTAATGGAATTTATTTATGTCCAATGTTATGGGTGTATACAAAATCATGTATGTTTTTTTTTTACTTGCAACATTATATTAATCATGGGAATGCACTGCATACAAAAAAAAGTTATTTCTACTTGTTTTCAACTAAGGGAACAAAACTAGTAGAATAAGAATAATGTCTAGATAATATAGGCTATATATTCCTATTTTCCTATCAACCGTGACTTCAAATTTCCTATCAAAGGTGGTAACCTTGCTTCTCATATAGAAAAAAGAGAAAAAATAAAGAACTACATAATCATTTGTTTTGAGAGAGAATCCACCTAGATTATCTCTCGATGGTCCTCTCCTTCCTCTAAAGTAGTGAAGTCTAGATCAATGATATTTTTAGTTAAGCATGAGATTTTATCATTGAGCTTGTTTGTTTGTCTCTACAATTCATTTATGCATAATGATGTATCTTGATGGGTATCATATATCTCCATCTATACTTTTCACATAGCTATTTTAATTTCCTGATAAATGTTTATGGTCTCCATAGAGTTGGTAATTTAAATGGTGGTGTTGCTTGACCCAACCTCCCACCTTAGCTTTTGCATTAATGTCTATGACAAACCCATGTCCTTGTCACAATTCATCCTCATGTTTAATCCTCAACATCCTGAGTTACCAATTGAATTTTATGTGGGGCTAAGGGGACATATATTATCATAGATGTTTTACACCATCTTAAGCCCTATAACTGGAGTGGAAAATCTTTCCCTTCTAGTATTCACACTACAAGGTCTTTCATTATAGGAGGTGACAATATTTCTAAATGCGATAAATTAATAGTCAAGAAGTGACTAATTTCGAGGTTAAAATGCTACTCTGAAAGGATATACCCACACTACAAAGGTATTGCAGGACATAAGAGGGTTGAGCAAAAACTAGGATAATAGAGTAGATGTTTTTTCTAAGAGAGGATAAAAATATACTTCCAACACACTTAGAGAAGGAAAAAGATAAAATAGACTACACTTCCTAAAATAAAAAGCAAAAAAATATTGGACTATGATAGAAGAAGGTAATTCTATGGACAATCACATATACCAAAAACGCTAAAGAGCCTACATAAACTAGAGATAGTAAAACTAAAGAATAAATCAATAAAACGAGTGGAAAATATTGAAATTAACTTAGGGTTTGGAGAAATAGATTGAGATCCTCAAAGCATGTAGTTTGAATGATTTTCCAAGCCAAATTGATGTTGGAACTACTAATATCTAGTTGGTAGAGCCAACAAAATTTCCCAAGGTTAACAACTAAACAACAAACGAAGAAAACCATAGAGAAGTAAATATATATCCCACACCTTCTTAATTTATCAGATAGACATTCATGTCTCCAATTATCCATAATGTAAAATTATTAAGGCCAAATATCTAGTCTCTCCTACATCCCTTTTCCATAGTAATCCTATGATCCACCATTAGAATGAAGTAGTCTCATTGAACTTGTCTCTATACTTTGAATGAATTTTCCACACCACATTAAACCTTCCCCATTAGGTAATGAAACCTCCTGCTCTCCTATGCCAATTTTTTGCTATATGGGGTTTGCCTTGGGATCCCCTTACCCACATTTTGTTTCATGTCTTCATTTGTTCATTACCTACCATCATTACAATCCACAAGGAAAAGGTCATGCATTTCAATGTTGATGCAATGTTTTTTGAGAGGTTATTTAGATATGCTATCCCATTGGTAGTCTAGGGTTTGATTCATATACTTTTATCTACCATAGGTTAATGTATTAGAATTTTTATGTGTACATATGACATGAGATAATATTACTAATCAGAGCTCCAAAAGCTTCACTTTTATTATTTGCAATCCTTCTCCCAACCTCCAACTTATTGAGATTTTATTAGTTTGGGATCCATTTTGAAGTGTCATTGCAATATTTGTTATCATTGGTGAGTCACCCATTATGATTAGGTTGTTATAGTTTTAATTGATGTCTATCTATAGTCCATGTTCCATGGCACATAAATCAGTGGCATTGTTACTACCGTATCATACTCCTCCAACAGACATATGGAAGATTGAATCTTTATGGCATCTAAATGGTCCTCTAAAATCGTTTGGCCCCTATTTTTGCTTTGATTCTACGTCAAAGTTTAAATTAATAAAACCTTTAGGAGGATAATTCCATTCAAAAATGTTGTAGCAAGGAGATGGGAAGGAAGGGATGATTTCTATTTTATCAGAAAGGAAAATGCCAAGAGGAAAAATAATGGAAGAATCTTTCCTATTACAATACATTCTTCAAATTTTTGTTGGTTTGATGATCTGAATGATTTAATATTTCTTTTTCCTTTTTCAAAATTGGTCAGGATTATTAGCCTCCTCCATGAAATTACTTATATCTCTTTCTTTCTATAAAACCCATAGAATTAATCCCAAAGTTTATTATGAAGCTTTTTTCACTATGGGCAATGTGTTGGCTAAGTCCATCCCTCTATAAATGGTGAAGGAAATACTATGATTTTCTTTATATGATTGACCATATATTATTTTGGCTTCTTGCCATAGGAAAAAAAATGCACTCACTAAAGAGATGCTTGATGGAATACACAATGTTCATACACAAAGGACAAAATCATGGACCTTAGAATATCTATTTTTGAAGGTAATCCCAAATTAAACTCTTTAGTTGAATTATAAGGCATACAAAGAAAGTGATTAATGGAACCTCCACAATTTTTTCTAGATTTCTTCTTTATGAGGAGCATTGGCATTAATTGAGATATTGTGTGCTTATTTAAAGTTGAAAATGTCAATTTATTTATAACCCAATATAAGCTTATCCTTTCCTTGTTGGATTTTTACTTTCCTTTTTCTTAATTTATGCCACAATGGCTTCCAATTATGATCTTCCTCTTCCTATCCCTAATTGTATTTAATCATTCATATTTCCCCTTTTTTTTACTGTAGGGATGCTTCGAAATATTGTGCCACAATATTCTTCCCTCATTATTCCATTATAAGTTTTATTACTTGAATGTTTTCAGGATGTTTTAATTTGGGAAGTTGGTTGCAATATTTTTCGAAGAACAATGTCTAGTTACCTTATTTAGTTTACTAGAAGCTATGATTATGATAGGCTTAATTCCAAATATGAAATCCTTTGGAAAAATAATTTGATCTGAATAATTTGTGCTCACGTACATTTGGGCCATGTTTTGATTTCCACACAAAAGACCATAATTTTAAAGTTTAATGGATCCATCTCCACTATGTTTTAGTTTCTAAAATATTACTTGTTGCTTTAGGCTCTTGGAGTCGCAATCCTACAAAAGGTTCAGGGTGGAATGTTTTCTCTCATGCTACCAAATCCCATTTTCAATAATATTTTATCCTCTCGAAAGAAGCACTATTTTTTCTAATAATATCTTAGGAGCTACAAGTGATGAAAATGAATAATGAGGCATGGATTGGAATATAGATTTCAAAAATATTAGGAATACAACAATATGTATGGATTTTAAAATCCAGGTAGCTAATTTTTTCTTGATTTTGTTGTGTAAACTCTCCTAGACAATATGCATAAGGATATTTTCTATAGAGGGATCCCAAATATTTGGATTGAAGGAAACTTCATTGAAACCTAAGGAGTTTAGTGATGTGGGTTTGAATAGTATAGAGTCTTGAATAACAATATCTGATTTCTTTTAATATTTATTACCATTTGAGAGGTTGCCTAGAATTCCTATAAAATCATTTTGAAGAGAGATATTCTGGAATTGTAGGTATTCCCATGCAGAGGGTGTCATTACAAAATTGTTGGCGGGAATAGGTTGGAATGGAATTGGAGAAAGGTAATACTTTTACTCTATTGTAGTTTATTGTAGTGATAGTCCTTCCTAAACACTTGACCATTAAGAAGAAAAGGAAGGGAGATAAAGGGTGCCCTTGTCTGATTCCTTCTATAGGGGAGAAGGGTTATGATGTCAATCCATTGATTAAAATTGAGAAGAAATATTTGGATATTAGGCTATGACATAAGGAATGTAGTTTTCCACAAAGCCAAATGCAATGAGCATATGAAACATTTATTTCCAACTCTACTGAAATCTTTTGATAGGCCTAGTTTGATGAAAATTCTAGCCCTTTTGGAGATTTTGAAGGATTAGTTTGTCTAATGGGAAGGGAGAATATAGGATTTGATGGACCTATACATTTCCGTCTTGTTTAAGGGTGATGAGTGTAAGAAGAAAAGGTTTAAGTATATGAGTTATAACTTTTTATAGTATCCTATATATGACCTTAAAAACCTATATATGTTAGAAAGAGGAAGGATTATTAGCTTTTTTCATTTTGGTAATGAGGGATAAAAGATAGCATGTTGTTAAGAGGAGATTGAAGTCCATATTTTGGAACTTTCCAGTATTTGAAACACTAAATTTCCTATTAGAGGCCAAAAATCTTGAAAAAGGTAAATAGTAAATCCATTTAGTCCCACGGACTTAACTTTAGGTATTTCCATTATTTCCTTCTCTATGATTAACTTAGAGGTCTCCTACAAAATGGAATTTCTCTATTCAGTAATAAATAGAGAGGTATTATTTCTTGTTATTTTCTTTATGGCCATTCTTCTATCTCCCCATGGTTCTAAGAGAATATTCGTAAAGTAATACACCAACTTCTCTTCCATGTCTTTATGCTCCTACTTGCAATAAATGAATGCATTGTACCTTTCTTTTATGTTGATGTTGAAACCTTGATTTATGGAATAATGTCAAGGTCTTATTGATAGTGATGGACCTACCACCATTTAAAGGGGTCTCCTCCATATGCAATCCCAATTAGACCTCACACCATTTGGTATAGAAGCCCAATCTGGAATATCGCCCATATTCCATCTACTTAAAGATCTTCCCTGGGTTTATCTATAACAAGAGAGAGAATCACATAGTGCCTTTGAAAAGAAAGCAAGTGTGCCTAGTGAATGCTTAGTTGCAGGTGCATTAACATTCTTCTACTGCAAAGGGGAGAGAAAGACAGCCTAGAAAAGAGAGGTAATAATACCATCCTAATAAAGAGACATATAAATATGAATGTTTCCTCTAAATCTAGTGGAATAGTCCACTAATATGTGACAATCATTGCAAACATTAAAACACGGTATCAATGAGATAAGCACTAAAATAACTAAAATATTTCAACTACCTTAGTACTGGTGAAAGAAAACATGAATCATAAACATGCACAAAATAGTTTTACAAACATTCATAATTCATGTATGAAAATGTGTTGGGCATTAAGCTTCAAATATTGAGTAAAAGTCCCAAGATGCATGAATACAACAAACATCACTTACTCCAATAGTGGAGCGTTGGAGCCACTACCTACTCCCCAAAAGTACTAACTTGCCTCTTTGATGCCTTTTGGTAGAGGCCAAGATTTAAATACCTTTAAATGAGAAATGAAGAGTTATTTATAACTTGAGGAGTGACCATTCATATCCTCGTGACTCTTGAATTTCTAACTTCTAGTGAACTTTGGACTTCTATGAACTTTGGAGTTCCAAATGAATTTTTAAATTACATAAGTCTTTTGGTATTACCTGTCCTTTAGACTTCCATGAATCTTGAGTTCACACATGACCCTTGGACTTTTAATTTTTTTTCCTTTAAAATGATTCCAATAATACATTTCAACTTCTAGATCACCATATGATGAAACTAAACACATCACTATCTTGGAAGACTGGGACTGACAATGATTGATGAAATGGACCTCTTTCAATGGTGACATGGGTGCCAATGTATATGTTCTTTGTTCATCTCCTAATCATAGTGATTCCACCCTCCAAACAATCTTCATGATTGGAGTCTTTAGGGTGCTTCAATCACCAAGTTTCAGGTGTGTTCCTATTTCTTTTTGTGCTTACTTTGTTTATCATATTTTATTGATATTCCTCGTGTGTGCTTCCCATGAGGTCCCTGGAATATTTGTTTCTGCAATCAATCATGATGAGAAACTATTAGTCTGAAAATATCCTACTCCACCATGTTTTATGTATATTTCTTGTTCATTCCTTTTTGTGTGATTAAAATAGTCAAAGGAGATTCAGGGTACAATAGCACATTGTCAAAGGCTGAAGGATTGAGAAGGAGGAGAATCGAGGATTCGATATGTTCTCATGAACTCAATGGAAGAAAGAATTCAAGGAAGGGTGTGTGTCTCAAATCCGAAGGATGAAGAGGAAAGCTTCTTGTTTATGAAGTGAACTATGTGCTCAAGGGAGAGAGCGAGGGCACATGGTGCACTCTCGAAGGATGAAGGCTAAGGCTTTATTCCTTGAGGGTGTGATGATGCACTCAGGAAATTCAAGAGGGTGCATGGCGCATAGGGAAGGCTAAAGGATCAAGCTTTGGGTCTTAAAGGTGTGCTAGTGAGCTCAAGGAAGGTGTAGTTATTCAAGTCGAAGGAGTGCACTTAAGGAAGACTTAGTCATTTTGGAGGGCACAATTTAGAACAAGGAAAGGGATTCGTGCTTTTGGAGTTCACTCAGCTCTCAAGGAGGGTGTAGGGCACACTTATAAATGGTAAAGGGTCTCCTGTCAAGGCTTTGGAGTGTGCTCATTCACTCTTGGCCTTCATGGGCTCATTTCGCAACCAAAATTTGGCTGAGTCTAGATTATCAGACAAGGGGTGAGAAAGATGAGTTATAGACATAAAACCATGTGTGACACATGCTAACACATCAAGAAAAATTAGAAAGTCTTTATCAACAATGAATATACATCAAAACGCCAGTTTATGCACATTCCCCAAGTAAAAAAAATGAAGTGTGTGTGACTATGACTTGAAAGTGTTGTTTTACAACAACAAAGGTGTTATGACCATGAAATGAATATAGAGATGTTCTAATCAATGTGATGACACTTTTAAAGAAAATTCAAGAACACTTGAGACATATGAAACAACACAAAATGACACTTGATGAATAAGGCAATACTTGATATGACAATGAAGTGGGCTCCAAAATATGAATTTAGTGAAAATTTCCATGCTTTTTCTAAAGAAAAGATTCATTAATTTCAATTTTTTTCTAAAATGGTTTGACCAAATTTGATAGTATAAAACTATTTTACCTTAAAAATCGCTAAAATTTTATATTGAGAATATATAAAATTATTATAAATTTGAATATTTTTGTAGAAATACCACCAAACATTTTATAGATGACATATCATGGACTAGTGATATTCGATAACGTTTCTAAACGTTAAGATAAATTTCCATCCTTAAATTTTTCCATGCTAATGGGTTCCCTCAAGGTTCTCATATTAGAGAAATTGAATTTTCCATCTAGACTGACCTCAACCTATGACATTTTCCCAAACAAACAAGGACAATAAACAGAAGGCCAACTGTAGCAGTTCTCACACATTTCATTGTTTTCACTACAAAGTCTTTGGGCCATGAAATTTACACACATTTCTTATTATGTACAATGACCAACAATAAGACATGACATGACATGACTACATAACTAACTCTAAAAAAAGGAAAAGAAAGCCTAAAACAATATGTATAGGAAGTGCAACTCGTAGCTGCTACTGAAAGTAATACTCAAGGTCTCGACCATTTACAGGAACGGGGTCAATCCTCCCATACAAAAATTTTAGCTGAAGGCATTGTGGTTGAGTATCTGTTTGATTATAAATGGTCCAATCTACAATGGCTAGAACATAGTGTGTTTATCTTTGTCTTCATGTGGGTTATCCCATTCCATAGATAGGTCACCCACATCAAAGGTCTTTTCCCCTACATATTTTCTATTAAACCAATGCTCTACATAGCTTTGATGTATTGCAAATTCATCTTTGGATTTTAGCCTCTCTTCCTTGAGTTTGAGTAAAGTGTCTATCCTGATCTGAACTAGTAAGCAAGGTTTTCCTTGTGACTCTTTTGAGAGATGGAAGGTTGGGAGATATAGGTTTGGGGGTAAGATAACTTCTTTACCATACACTCTAAAATATGATGAGGTTTTTAGGGAAGGATTTGGAGTTACAAAGTTGGAAAAAGGTGCATTAGTCCATGAAGTATACGAGTTCTTCTATTCAGAGAAAATGGTCTTCTTAATTATGTGAATAAGATTTTTACTTATTGATTCAGCAATACCATTTCCCTGCGGAAAATAATTAGATGCATGTTTTAAAATAATCCTATTATTTAATGAAAATTCATGAAGTCTTAATGATGAAAGTATGTTTCATTATAAAAAACAAGCAACTTAGGAATGCCAAACCTGGTTATGATGTTCTGTTACAAGAAATGAATGACTTCCTCATCATTTACTTGTCTGAGAGGAACTACCTCTAAGCACTATGTGAAGTAATCTATAACTGTGAGGATATATCAGTGTTGCTTTGACAAGTGTGGGAAAATGTCTCTGATAACATGAAGGCCCCACTATTGGAATGGTTCTTCAACTGCTACTCAAAGTAGTGGAGAAGCTGACCTTTGATCATGATCAAAACATTTTTGACAAGAACGACACTTGTGGACATAGGAGAGTGCATATTTAAAATAATAGACCCTCATAACTTTATGTGTTGCATCAACCTTCCATTCCATCGTGTAAATCCTTAAGAACCTTTCTTGTATCTTGTGGCTTAAGTCATCTTAGTAGGACTCCATTATGGTGCTTTTGAAAAAGCACTCCATGGAAGAATTGATATGATAAAGCCTTCAAACAAATTTCCCCTTTTTGTTTGTTCGATAAGTGCAAGGGAATGGTTCCATGCTCCAAAAATTTCCATAAGTCTGCGTACCAGGGCACTGTAAACATTAACTGAAGAACATGATCAAAATTTTACATTTCTATCTCATGCTCCTGTCCTGGAAGATTTTATTCGAGATCATCCTTAGCTTTAGATGCTATTCTACATAGGCCATGACCCTTTATGGTATGAACTGGTTTGAATTACAGGTCATATTCTTGAAGACGACTTATCTAGTTAGCCTTTTTCTCACCCATCTCTTGTTGTACAAGTAGTCTTCTGATTGTTGGATGAGGTACGAACACAATTGTATGAGATTTGAGTAGATAGGGCCAAAAATAATTAATTGCCTTATATATTGCATATGCTTGTTTATCTATGGTAGGGTAGTTTAATTATGGTCCTTGTAAACTAGCACTCATAAAAGAAATAGGTCATTCATTTCCTTCACTATCCTTTTGAGTAAACACAACTATAATGGATGAATCTAAAGTAAATGTATAGAAAAGGAAATATTTACCATAATCTAGACTGAATAACATGGGTGCATCAACTATGGCCTACTTAATATGCATAAAAGCCTTTTTCTCCCATTTGTCCCATCTATACATTGCATCTTTCTTAATCATCTCCAATATTGGATAGACTATTTGTGCGTAATCAAAGATGAATTTTCTAAGGAAATTAATTTTCTTTGGAAAGACTGCATATATTTCTTATTCACTGGAAATGACATCTATGTGATATCCTTGATCCTCTCAAGATCAATATTGGTACTGCTCTTTTCTATGATGTGCTAGAGTAGAATCCCTTCGGACACACCAAAAACGCTTTTCTTAGGATTAAGGGAAATCCCATACTTCTCACGCCGCTCAAATATTTGTTTTAGATGACGTACATAATCTAACCTTTTCTTTGAAAACACATTAAAATCATCTAAATAAACAATAATTATTTGACCTATAAGTCCATGAAAGGAGATTTCCATCTCTCTTTAAAAATTTGTATCGACGTGTATTATTCCAAATGGTATTATTTTCAAAGTGAATGTTCCTCATTTGGTCCAGAATGTAGTTTTCAATCTATCTGGTTCTGCTACTAGCACTTGAGTATAGCTTGAAAATCCATCTAGTAGTGAAAACATTTCAAACCTAGATGATATTTGGAGTATCTGCTCCATGGGTGGCACTAGATAGTTATCTTTGTTAGAAGACCAAATCAGGTTCCATAAATAAACACATAGATGTATTTTGCCACACTTCTTTCTAATCAAGAATAAGTTGGAAACCCACGTGGAATATCTAACTTTGAAGATAATCCTGTCATCCAACAATTTTCTTAATTCTTTCTGAATGAGGGGTTCCATTGTTGAATGGAATTTTCATGGTTTCTCCTAGAATGGTTTCACCCCTTATTTTATAGGAATTACATGTTGGATGATACGAGTATCATAAGTCTTCAATTCATCATATGTCCATGTGAACACATCTCTATATTGCATAAATAGGTGAACACATGCTTGTTGTTCCTGTAGGGAACAACATGGTACTGAGGTTCACATATTTCGAATCTTGTGGGGTTCCAAGGTTGACTTGATTAGACGCAATATTTGAACTCTGTCTTTGTATTAGTTTGTCCTCTGAATTGGTTTTGTAGGTTATATAAATTATCTAGGGACACCAAATCTTTTGGCATAGTGTTTCCTTTCGATGCTTGATATGCTTCTTGCAGAGCCTTCTCATGCTCATCCTCCTTTATGATGACATCTTTGAATATGTTAAAATTCACCATAAAGTGTAGTATTTGTTGATAGTCGTTGAAAACATGTAAATTAGTAACATTTTTGGGTACACATGTTTTATATAAAATTTCAATAGAGAAACCATTTTTCAATGACAACATCCTAGCAGTAGCATTTTCTAATGCATCTGCTACTACATTTCTAACTCTTGGAACATAAAAAATATTGAAATATTTAAAATGTTTTGTCAAATGCCATACCTCCTACTGGTAGTTTTTAAGATGAGGTGAAACAAAATGTATAATATAGCGTACTTGATGAGTGACTACCTCTAAGTCATTGATTATGTTTAGAGTTCTACCTTCAGGTTTATATCTTTC
This sequence comes from Pinus taeda, assembly GCA_000404065.3. NCBI lineage: Eukaryota > Viridiplantae > Streptophyta > Pinopsida > Pinales > Pinaceae > Pinus > Pinus taeda. The sequence goes on from APFE030875480.1 coordinate 42,953, forward strand.
TTCAACTCAATTATGAGTGCTTCATATTTTGCAGTGTTATTAGTGCACTTGAACTCCAGATGACATGAAAGTATATGTTTCTTGTTAAGTGGGTCTGTAAGTAGACAATGAGATCCATAATTGTCCTACATCTTAGACCATTGAAATAAAGAGTCCAAAAATTACAAGCTATTAAGTTATTTCCTATATTATTATTCCTACTAATACTATCAACACTACTACTATGTACATCTATATTACATAATTCATTTGCACCAGATGGAGAATAAGGAACGAGTTCCAACTGTGTATCTAATGGAATGGGTGATGGTTGTGCAAGGTAGCACCCAAGGTCAATTTCTAAAAATCAGTTACTGAGAATTACGTTTGTGAAAGTGACAAGCTCATTTTTCCCTTTGAAGGGTGTAATAGTGTGTTTCATGTAAGGTTTTGATTCTACCCAGATTTGGTTATTCTTGCCCTTGTACGGAAGCCATAAATGTGACCAACAAGTATCAAAATACCCCTATAGTTTTCTAGACTAATATCTACTTAGAAATACATTGTGGGCTTCTGAGATGTCCACAATCACTATGTTTATACATTGGTGAAATCGGTGATCAGATGATAAGTGAATAAGGACATTTTTTAGTTCACCAATAGCTTGGATAAGGGACCTCTCTAGCCAAATAATATGCACATCGGTCTTATCCTGTTTAGCAATGATTTTATTGGCAACAGATAATGGCATTACATTTACAGATGCACGAGAGTCAACTAAATTATTATGAACATTGCAATTGATATTTCAAAAGTCAATAAGAACATAGGGAAAAGAGTATTATTTTCTAATGTTACAACATTAACAACTAATTCCAGGGGACCATAAGACTTAGTAGAAACCTTCTAGGAATAAGAAGCATTACCACCTAATGAAGAATGGGCAAGGGCTTGGACAAGTAGTTTCTTCTGGATTTTTATCATCATAAGCTCAAATATTGAAATAGTTGTTTGAGATTTCTTCATATCGTCCACTAGGTTGTAGTTGAGCACAACAAGCATTTTCATAGTGTCTCGAGGAGTGACTTTGTTTGACACTTTCAGAATGTTAGTCTTTCTTTAGTATTGGCAAAAGTGCTCTTTTCTATAGAAACATATCAAGATTTGTTCTGAGCTTGGTTGATGAGAAATATTGTTTTTCTTAACGTATGTTCCTTCAATTTTTGGTTCGTAATCTCTTCTTTAGGAACAGGCCCTTGACTTCTTAACTTGTCTTAGTTTTGTCTCTTTTGTGTTAGGACCTCATTCAGTGGCGGTTCTTCAACACTTTTCTTCTTAGCAGTGAACACACAACTAAAAGTATTTACTGTGTTCCTAATACCTAGAGTTTCCTTAGCCACAATAAATTCTTCCTTTTCTTCAGTTTGCACAGTCTGCTGATATGAAAGTACTGAGTTAATAATATGTGCAACTAGAGCATTCATGTTGTGATTCCACTGAGGACATATATTTTCTGAATGATATTCTTAATGAAAAGAATAATATTGGTCCATGCCCATATTTTTGACATTCACCATGACATTTGAGCTTTATGAAATATTAGTCGGTTCATTATTGTTGTTGTTATTACTCCTCCTCGGGAAGTTGAATTTCAAAGGCTTTCTACTGATAGGGGTCTCACTTGTCCTTTGTTTTAATGTTGCCAACTCATTGTAAAAGGTTTTGATGGTCTAGGTCAAGCTTTCAAAATCAATAGCTTCTTTATCCTTAGCCTTGCTCGAAGTGGCCTGAGACATTTTACTTGTCTTGTTGGAGCCTTTAGATGATTCATCGTAAACAATGACTTTATTTGCATGCAACTCCTTTTCAACAATAATGGCTTCCTTGAAATTTTGTTCCAAAGTTTCTTTCGCAATTCTTTTCATGAACTAAGCAATGCTTGTCAGCAAGGTAGAAGTGTAGTAATCAATTGTGGTAGAGTAGTGAGGCTACATACTTGTGGGAACTTTTTTCAATATGCAATTGAACCTCTGATTAAAATCTTTATTTTTTTCTTTCTGATCCATATTTATATTACCTAACTCCCTTAATAACATGGTTGGGGTTTTGTCATCAATGAACTTTTCAATGAACAACATTTTAAACCCCTTCCAATTCTGAATTGAATTTGTTGGAAGACTGTGATACAAAACAACTACTCTACCATATAAGGTACAAGGAAAGAGTCCACATGAAATATCATCATAACATCGAGCATCTCATGGTGTAGATAGAATTTTTCAAAATGGTCTTCTTCTTTGATTGCCTTGTTAGGGTTATATTTTGTTAAAACTTCTCCGCATGTTTTGGCATCTTATGTAAAATACCTAGAAGCATGAGTGGGCCCTAAGACATCCAATTTGGACCTTGTTCTACCATTTTCTCATCTAAGCACTCCTCCTCTAAAAAAATCTAACGTATCTTCTCTGTGACTTTCAAAACCTTGGAAACTATCATCTAAGAGCACAACCTTATCCCCATCCCCCTCATTATAAGATGGAGATTGATCTAGATTTTCTGTGTTGTCTGCAGATTCCGCTAACTCTTCAAGGGTAGAAAAAATGAAGTCTTCCTATATAGAAACCACTATCTAGGTAGGAGTTGTTTCTTCCTTATTTGGGAAATAAGGAATATTATGTTCTCCAAGAATTAATCCAATATCCTTTGCAAAGCAATGGGCTATAAGTTGAATTTCCTAGATTTTATCATAGGAAACTTTACAAGTTTGTTACGAGTTTGGCTGAGAAGATCCACCTACTTCAAGATTATTAGTCGGAGAGGTGCTGAGAATGTTGTTGCATTTTCTGGAAGAAGGGTGATGTGGGTGGGTAGAGTTATCAACCATAAGAATATGGATGCCCTCCTTCTAGCACCAAAAATGTTAACAATGTTGGACTTGCCAACATTAAAAGGGGTCTCCTTGATATGCAGTCATAATTAAACCTCACACCATTTATTATAGGAGTTTCATGTTGAATATGGTCTTGTTGCTATCTACATAAGGATATTCCTTGGATTTAGCTATCAGTAATAGATATAATTGCATATGTGCCTTCAAAAGATAAGCAAGTGTGTTTGGTGAATGCTTAGTTGTAGGTTCATCAAGGTTCCTTTATGGCATATGGGAGAGAAAGTGTGCCTCTAAAAGAAAGGTAATAGTACCACCCTAATAAATACACACATAAATAGTAATGTTTCATCTAACATCTAGTGGAATAGTCCACAAAAACTAGACAATATTTACAAAAATTACAACACATTCTCTATGAGCTAAGCACTAAAATAACCGAAATACTTCAACTACCTTAGTAATGGTGAAAGAAAACATGAATCATAAACATTCACATAATAGTCTTACAAGCATTCATAATCCATTTATAAAACGTGTTGGCCATCATGCTTCAAATATTAAGTAAAAGTCCCAAGATGCATGAATACAACGAACATCACTTGCTCCAATAGGGGAGCGTTGGAGTCCATACTTTCTCCCCAAAAGTACTAACTTGTCTCTTTGATGCCTTATGGGAGAAGCCAGGTTAATATTCCTTTACATGAGAAATGAGGAGCTATTCATAACTTGAGGAGTCACCTTTCATATCGTCATGACTCTTGACATTCTAACTTCTAGTGACCTTTGGACTTTGTGACCTTTGGAGTTCCAAATGACTTTTGGAATTACAAATGTATTTTGTTATTACATGTCCTTTGGACTTCCATGAATCTTGAGTTTACACATGACTCTTGTACTTCTATTTGTTTGTCCTTTACAATGATTACAATAATACATTTCAACTTCCACATCATCATATGATGAAACTAAACATGTAAATATCTTGGAGGACTGGGACTGATGATGTGGACTTTCTTCAGTGGTGACATGGATGCCATTGCATCTATTCTTTTTTCATCTTCTAATGATAACACTTCCACACTCCAAAGGGTCTTCAATATTGGAGTCTTTAGGGTGATTCAATCATCAATTTTTGGGTGTTTTATTGCTTCTTTATGTGCTTCCTTTGTTTATCCTCTTTGCTTGATATTCGTTCTGTGTTCTTGCCATGGGTTCCCTAGAATACTTGTTTCTTCAATCACTCATGAAGAGCATCTATCAGTCTAGAAATATGCTACTCTACCATGTTTTATGCAGATTTTCAAGTTCATGCCTTTTCGGTGCGATGAAAATGGTCAAAGGAGCTTCACAGCACAGGAGTGCACTCTGAAAGGCTAAAGGAGTGAGAAGATGGGGCTTGGTGGCTTCGACATGTGCTCAAGCACTCAAGATGATAAAGAAATCAAGGAAAGGCACACATAACAAGTTGGAGGATGAAGGGGAAAGATTCAAGCTTTGCAAGTGTGCTATGTGCTCAAGGGAGAGAGGGAGGGCACATGGCGCACTCCCAAAGGCTGAAGGCTGAGGATTCGTGCCTCCAAGGTGTGTTGATGCACTCAGGAATTTGAGAAGGGTGCATGGAAGATAGGGGAAGGCTAACGGATTGAGCTTCAAGTCTTCAAGGGCTAAAGGATCGAGCTTCAGGAGTGTAGTTCTTAAAGTCGAAGGAGTGCACTCAAGGAAGACAATAATTTTGGAGGGTTTAGTTCGAAACAAGGAATGGGAATCATGCTTTTAGAGAGTGCCCAACTCTCAAGGAGGGCATAGGGAACACTTCAGAAAGATGAAGAGTCTCCCATCAATGCTTTGGATTGCGCTCATGCACTCTTGGCCTTAATGAGCTCATTTTGCAACCGAAATTTGTCCAAGTCTGGATGATCGGTCAAGTGATGATCAAGATGAGTTATACTCATAAAACCATCTGCAACACATGCTAACTCATTGAGAAAACTCAGAAAATAATGATCAATAATGAATATACATTAAAACACTATTTTATGCACATTCCCCAAGTACAAACACGGAAGTGTGTGCAATTGCGACTCAAAAGGGACATTTTACAACTACAAAGGTGTTATGAACATGAAATTCATATAGATATTTTCTAATCAATGTGATGACACTTAAGAAAGAACACTTAAGACATCCAAAATCACAAAAGAACACTTGAGGACCAAGGCGACTCTTGATATGACAATGAAGTAGGCTCCAAAATACGAATGTAGTGAAAATTTGGAGGGTGTTGTAGTAGTGACAACATGTCCTTTCCCCTTCCCTAGGACATGGAGCTATTGATTTTTTCTCCATAGAATTTCCTCCTTTGATCGATGCTATATTATTTTTATTTAAATTTCTAATTCTTTTTTTGTTATTCCTATATGTTGTCAATTTTTTTTTTGTTCCAAATTTCCAGTAATTTCTAATGAATTTGAAATTAAAATGAAATATGTACATGAAATAATCTCTTACCTATGGAGCTTCATCTCACTAGGTTTCTCTATTGTCTTTGAATTATGGATGTATCATCCAAAATGCTTCAAACATAAATTTTCTACTCTTAGTACTTCCTCTCTAGTATATAAGAAGAATTGTTGGACCCAAGCCATAGATAAATATGATTCTTACTTCTATAACAATTCTTGAGAGCATTAGAGATCATCAAATCAAATATATATCAAACCTTGAAGCCACATCGGATTCTTTTCCTCTGCTATTGTTCTAGGTGTATGAGCCATTACTGGTTTCTTGATGTACCAATTTGGGTTCCTCTCTCGTCAATTCAAAATTATGAGTCCTCTTATAACCTTCAAATTTCCCCATATTTTCCATCCAATAGTTGTATAAGGTTGAAATTATTTCCCAATGTCCATTGCACATCTCGAATTTCAGCCTTGATTTTTGACATGGAATCAAGAAAAGATGGTTTTTCTATAGGAATATTTGGACTAATACACATTTTTCACAAATCCAAAGTTCATTGTTCCTTTTTTTTGGAATTTTGTAGTTATAGATCACTAACCGGTCATAAACTAGCACAACCACATTAAAAATATTAATGTGGTTAATATAGCCAAAGACTTCATTGATAAATATAAAACAATAGAAATAATAATACAAAAAAATTATTACAATACATATATTATTATTATCATTATAATTAACAATAATTATTAATTTATATTAATTATTATTTACTATTAAATGTTATTATTATTATTTGATTTTAAATTGTGTAATATAAATTAATTATTTAATCATCATCATCATCTCATCATCATCAAATAATAACTATTATTACTAAATAGTTATTATTAATGCGATTGTTATTATTAATTTAATCTTACTACTATTTATCGATTAATATTATTATTTAGAGAAAAATAAATAATAAATAAGAATTTTAAATTAATTAATAATAAATATTTAAATAATTAAATTCAAATGTTAGATGATACTTTTATGATCTATAAGGATAATGAGGTTGTCTTTGAGATTACTCATATTATTGAGTTTTGGTCGACCAACTAATATATTTCATCCTCCAAAATAAAAAATTAATTTAATAAAAAAATTTATATCTAAAATATATTTAATTTCAAATTCTTTATAATAATTTTAAATTAAGTTTTTTATCATTAATATTATTATTTTAATTTAATTAAAATAATATTTTATTTAACTTTTTATTATATTAAATTTATAAAAAGGAATTTTGCCATCCATAACCAAAGGCTTTTAAGAATTACTTAATGGAATTTGAAAGCTATGGCTAAAAACATGCATAAGATAATATAGATATTACTTTCTCCGATGAATAAGTGGTATTTTTTATTTTACAAGGAATATGCTTATGGTTTTGTTATCACTCAGGTTGTTCCCAAAAACATGTGAGAAAAGGGAATACGGCCGAGGTAACCACTAACCAGTCTTTTAGATGCAGCTTCTAGCCAATTTGCATCCAGAGAGGGCTCTCTCTTTATAATTTAGCTTTGTTTCAAGGTGTTTTAGGCTAGTTATGATGTACAGGGTTTTGTTTTAAGTTTTTTGGATGATGATTTTCAATAAAATAGGGGTGAAAGTCTAAGAAGTTCAGTCCATTGGGCTATGGAGTCTATGATTGTATATTGTTGGATATGGTTTTTCTTTGACAGAGGAGGCACTACAGAGCAAGATAATTAGATCATGGAGAAATTTACAAACTGAAATTGGATGGACATGGAGGTTAGGGGGTGAAAGGCAATTAAGAGTCTTTCATCATGCTAGCAAAGGGAAAGTGAATGAATATTTCATGGAGCAATTAAGAATTCCCTAAGTATACTCAAGATGTAAGAACCAGGGGAAACAGGAGCAATAAAGAATTCCTGCTTATGCTAGTTGCTAAAGAAATCATAAAAAATAGCAAAGATTGAACACAGAGTACAGTGAAGTAAGTTCTGGGTTATTCTTTTTCCCTGTTCTTATGATTATGAACACAAATGATATATAAAACACAAAAACTGTAAAACATGAGTTAAAAAGACTTATTGATCCATGAAGTAATTCAAGAATTCTACAACATAGTCTAGTGTCATTAATCCCACATCCAAAGAGTTCAGTTCATCAACAACGCATTCCAGCTTCCTTTTATTCAGAAGAGTTCTCAGAGTTACAGCGCAGTTCCAGAAGAGATATCACCAACCCAGAATACATCTCACGGGAAGGTATTTATACAAAAAGAAGTTACAAAATATCTTATGGAAAAATATCCCACAATAACTTCATTCATCTACTTTATAAGAGAAGTAAATGAGAGAAATGAATGCAGAAGTAAATATTGGTGTGCTAGCTGTTCCATTGGTCAGAGATATTTGACTTTTTGAACTGAGTGAGTCAGCTGGTAGCTGTCCCTTTATTCTGCATTCATACGCTGTTGTCTCGGCTTCTTCATTTGTGCTTGATTCCGTTTTAATGCGTTATAGTCCCAACTTGACTCGCTTTTTCTGTCGTCTTCACCTTTATGATACGTGCCACGTGTTTTGACATTGGATTAGATGCAGCTGAGGAAGGAAAATTGGAACTACCTTGGTAAAACCTCCAACTGCTCTGCCACAATTGATTTGTTGGCAACTGGTGTCTTTGCAGTTTTATTAATGTTTCATCAGCTTTAGTATACCTGTAGAAGTTGGGATGGACTTCAAAAAGATGATTTATTTTATGTTCGATATAGAATATATTTTCCAACTTGTCATATAAGCTCTGTCCAGAGGGAGGTCCTATGTTTTCTGAAGTGCTTGATGATGTTGTGATCTAATTGGCAACATATGTATTTACCCTGTGAGCATATTGTTCATGTGTCAATAGTCTTTGATTGCTAGTTAACAAACTGGGTAGACCCTTCTGCTACAAGACTGTAAACTTCTCTGTGAAGGCATTTATTTCCATCTACATTTCTTGGCACTTTCTTTCCAAATTCTATATAAAATCCCTCATGGTTAGCACCTTTTTCACTGTCAAAATAGTTCTTGTTCTGTCCCTGATCTCCAGAGCTACTAGTTGTTCCCTAGTGTGAGTGTTCAAAAAATGAATTAGTCTATTGGCCTGCTCAAGCATGTTTCCCAATGATGCTCTGGCCTTTTGAATCTCTACTTGGGCCCTTTCTATCAATTCAATTTTCTAATGGATCGTCTGAATTGATTGCCATTGATTAGTGATAGACTGGCCAATTTTGGTCGACAAAATTATTTTAATTTCTGCTAGAGGTTTATGAAGGGTGAGATCTTTCTCCAAGGATTTCACCTTATTCTCAAAGGCCTTTACCTCTCTAGTTTTCTCTACCATTGTTATCTTAGATTTGTCATAGCTTACCTCTAGCTTGGCTAACCTTTCTTTTGTCTCTTTAAGCTTTGACATTTGGACTTCTAGTTCTTTTATTGCTTTCATCATTTCTTCCATGCTCATGCTAGTATCTGGTCCTGTTGTTGCTGCTTCTGCTGAAGCATCTGTGGCTAATGTACTTGTTGTTGATGTTGGGACAGTGCGAGGAATTGTTGTTGCGACTGTGGGGGGAGCAGTGGTAACTGTTGGAGCTGTTTCAGGTGGCTAGGAGATCGACTCTCCCTGCTTGGCTTGCAATGCTTTCTCCAACTCTTGCTATGTTTTAATTAGCCTTTGACTCATCCTCATCATCAAATCCATCATGTCTTCTTCTGCTTTTTCTTCTGCAAGTTCTGTAGTTTGTGGGTGCATGGTGACAGGCAGCTTCAATTGCTTGCTAAGTGCAGCGATATCTTCTTCCTTTTTCTTTATCAGTGCTTTGATGCCCTTGGCATCCTTTGGATCATGTCCCAGATCAATAATTATCTCTTCTAGGGTCTTTATTGTGTTGTCTTTATCTAAGGAAGATATCTTTTCCAAATCCAATTGGGTAGATGTATTACTTAATGAATCCTTCAACTGGTGGGCCAGCATTGCCTTGTCTACCAATGTAGCATAGACTATTTCACCAGTTTGTTTGTGCAGTTCAATCTAGTCCATTGGGTGTATATCTTTAGCAAAGACCTCTATATTTGTTCTTATGTAGTCAGCGGCAGACTGTGGTTGTTGAACTTCAGGCTTAAAATGACTTAAGATCATTTTCTCCTCCTTAATGTCATATGATGTCATTAGTCTTTACTGTTTGGAGGGTGTCATTTTGAGAAATTGATCATAAAGTTGCATTCTCAATGGCTCATTCTGGGCCTTAATGTCCATGAATGTTCTTTTGATATCAGAACGTTGCTTACTTTGCGGCCTTAGAGAGGAAACTTCCATACCATGTTGACTCTCCATTTCTTTCCTGTGAGAGCTGGTGGATGTTTGTTGGCTGGTTGCCCTCTCCTCTCTTAGGATTTCTGTGATTTCTTCACTAATTTCCTCTTCAGGTAGAGGATCTACTCTTTGCCTTTTGGCCCCTGGCTGCTCTGTTGATCCACTTGCAGGTGTGGTCTCTTCTCTGTCCCTTTTCTTGCTCCTTTCCTCATAGAGAGGAGTTTGTAATGTTGGTACCTCTCGTGCCTCTATCTGTAGTGAAGGGGCTTGCCCTTGACCCTATTCCTTTAAGGTAGTTGGCTGGTTTGTCATTGTTTCTAGCTCTGTGTCTACTACCTCCTTGCCCTTTACTGTCCCTATTGTTGGTGTAGTCCTTTCTTGGGCAGCTTGTTGTGAAGCTACAGCAATTGAAGTGCCTTCTCTGGTTTGCTGTGGCACTTTGAATGACACCTGCTCAAAAGAATCTAAGTCAAGAGCCTTTTCAAGATTTTTCATATTTTGTTACATTTTCTCTTCCTCGGTGAGCTATTCAATTAGTGTGCCTTCTACCCACCCATCTTGGTTGGCAAATTGTTCTATTTCAGGGATGCCGCAATGTTCATAGGCTGATAGCCTATATTTTATCTTTCTTACATTGATAAAGCCATTTGGGTCATAGGGTACCCACCAAAAGTTGCTCCTTAATCTAAAATTTTCACCCAATATCTGGTCGGCCTCTTTCCATCCTTCTTCTTTGTTCATGATGTAGGGGCCTAATTGGTCTCTTAATTTCAATTGAGCCTTTTTCTTAGTACTATGAAAATGAGTCAAATCTGAATTGATAAATTGCCTGAAATATTCCAAAACAAACAGTCACATTGGCACATATCTTGGCAGCCTGTAGGGACACATCTCACAGCCATATATCCTGATATCTCGCAGAGTTTTTTAGTAGGAAATGGATAGAAACAATTCAGAGCCTTTTCCTTCGATAATCTCAGACCAGAGTGGACTCGAGTTTGATTCTGTGGGAGAAATTTGCAGAGGGAGAGGGAGTTTGCAGGATTTTTGGTAAAAATTGGACAAAACAGTGGTAATGGTGTGTATATTTGAAGACAACAAGGTGCTTTTTCTTCACATTTGGGTTGTACGGGCATTTTTACAGAGAAACCTAAAGAAAAACAGGGTTCAGGAGCAAAATTCATGTAAACACCTGTTTTAACGGTAAAATGAGTGATTCGCAGGTGGCGAGCCGAGTTGAGGGGCCGAGCTATTGAGTAAAATTTTTGGGTGGTGCATTGTGTGGTCAAATGACTATCCTTGGGCATAAATTGGCATGCAGATGTCGCACAGAGAAGACAAACAAAAACAATCGAAAATGACTCTTTCACCTCTTTTTAACAAAAATTTTGACTTTGGCGGGTTTTGGTGCATTTCTGTTAGATGACGTCATCGTGATGTGTGGTTTTGTCATGTAGCGGGGTATGGAAGATGACGTGGTGGGTGACACAGAGGCAAGGTAGTGACGTAAGCAGGTGACATGGCATGACATCAGCGGGGGGGCAGTAGGGCAGCAAGGCTTGGGTGGTATTGGAGGGGGGGCTCTGATCACGTCGGGAAGCTGACATGCGTCTCTCGTATGGCGGAAATACCGCCCATCCCCCGGATGCTATCGTTTGGCAATCAGGGGGTTCCGATATCGCCGACAGCCATTGGATTTAGGCGCGACGATTGGACGGCTGGCGATGAGTGGGAAACAGCGAAGGTTTGCAGGGTGGGGACCCACATTTAATATTTCATCGTTTATAATGTTTTTGCGGGGTTTGTGATATGTTTCAACTTTGGGTGTGGGCAGGCTGGTTTATTATTTAACCGGATGTTAAATAAACTCCAATGGAGTGCGTGGAGGGTTTTTTATTGGCCTCGGGTGGACCAATAATTCCCGACAAAAATTAAAATATGGCCATAACTTTAGTCGAGGGGGGATATTTACAATATTTTTGGGATTTGTGTATTTAGTATAATAGGGGTGGGAGAAACATTACATGGGAGCTATATAAATAGGGTTAGCATGTTAATATGAAAGGTATGATGTTTAAGTAAAGCACTAAGCTTGAAAAGAAAAAACTTAGGCTATAGCAAGGGTCATAAGAAGAAATATTTTACACAAAAAATATGGCTTCTTAGCCCATGGAGAAAACATTATTTTGCTGAAACTTTCACCTGAAATGGAATGGTTTAGGGATTTTGAGTAGATCTCAATATCCTAGTGAGATGTTAGTAAGTGATTGGTGTGAGGGGAATGAGGGGAAGTTAGACATGCAACATCTGATTTGTCACCACACTTTGTCATGGTAGTTGTGATACCAATAAATATGAACTATCTTTGAGAAAGAAGAACACTCATGCAATTGCTTTTGCAACATCAAAACTACTTACCCATCCTATTACACCTAACATTTTTTCTTCATTTTCATTGGGTGCATTTGAACTAGCAAACCCTGGTTCTCTTCCTTTCTTTTAGCTGCCCTCCTATCTAAGTCTACCCTTATCTCTTCCAAGGGCCCAGATTAAGCAGTTGGGCTCCTTTGCTTCTCTACTTATCTATTAATCTGCCAAGCTTGAACTGTTTGGACAAACCTTTATTCTCTATTCTAAGACAAGTAAATTGAAATATGAACCTAGCCAAGATTAAGCTGTTTGGCCATGCATGAACTATGATAAGAGTTAAGCAACTGTACATAGTGAAATTCTTCAAAATATGGAACCTTTGCAGCATGGAAAGGATGAACATATTTGGCACTTTTCCAGTCAATCATGAAAAATGAAACTTAGTGGTATAGGAACCTAACAGGTGTCATATGGAAACATTATAGGCACGCCGGGAACAACTTGTTATATAATCCATAAGAAAAGAAATTGACCATCCATTTTTGGAAAGGTTTATGGATATATTTTTTTAAGGAAGAATAAGATTTAAGAATTACTAAATGGCATTTGAAAGCTATGGCAAAAAACATGCATAAGATAATATAGATATTACTTCCTCAGATGAATAAGTGGTATTTTTTATTTTACAAGAATATGCTTATGGTGTCATTTGGGAACATTATAGGCACGCAGGGAACAACTTGTTACGTAATCCATAAGAAAAGAAATTGACCATCCATTTTTGGAAAGGTTAAATTTTTTTAAGGAAGAATAAGAATAAAGAATATATGGAGAGATACACTTTCTTTAATATTAATCTTTATATTTTTTGGTCTCTGAAACATTTATTACTTTTTATTTTAAATGATACAAATAATATTTCATGTTTTCTTTTTAATATAAATACTGATTTTTCTCATATATATTTTAAAATTAAGTATCAATTCTATAAATAAACTATAATCTTAATAATTAAAAAAATAACAAAAATCCAAAAAAAAATTCAACGGACAGAATTTCTAAAATAATAAATAAATCAAGACAAATCTCTTTTGAAAAAAAAAATATATCCAATCGAAAATTGATTTTGTCTATATTTAACTCATTACCTCTTTCTCACCCATAAACAATAAATCTCTTAACAAATGGACAATATGCAACGACAAGTCCCTACCGGGAATTCCGACGCAATCCCCAACAAAAAGTCAGCAGCCCTAAGGGACACAATATTGAAAAAGAAAATGATTCGAAGTACTATAATGTCTATATTCTAAATATTAGAATAAGGTATTCGTTTTCTGACGGCTTATGGAATTCACATAAAGTCCCATCGAAAAATCATGTCGCCATATATTCTTGGTGTGTGTTTTTTTAAATAGTATTCTATCATTTTCCCTTGGAAAGGGATCCTAGCGTGAAATTCTTTTGGTATGGAATTTGTTTACTTTGAGTTTGATTTATCTTCAGTATACTTCCTCCGAAAACGAAACGTTGGTCTTCACAAATTCTTATAATTGGACTTTGATGTAAAGGAGCCACGATGATTAATTCACTTCTCTTAAGTTGACTTAACACAATGAATTTTGTGGATATATAACTTATCATTTGACATGTTACTAAGTTACTAAGTGGACATTGAAATCAATTGTGATTAATTTTTAGTGGAGTGATCGTAGATTTTATATGTAGGTATGTATATATGGGTTTAAGAAACATGTTTGTATGATCTCATGTACAAGGAGTTGTGTATCAAGATCTTACTTTGTGACATACTCATTGTGAGGTATCAATTAGGTTTTTGAATCATCTTGTGGTCGATTCAAGGTTATTGGTAAGGGCGGGGTAGGGATCGACAATGTGGATCTTCACACTGCCACTCATTACGATTGTTTAGTCATCAATGCTCCTACCACTAGCACCATGGCCACCGTTGAGCATGTGATTGTTCTCATGGTCACCATGGCATACAATCTATTCCAAGTTGTTGCTACCATGAAATAGGATCTAGGGAATAAGGGGAACTTTCATTTGTCATAGTCTTTTTCCTATGGCCAAGTTGAAGCTACTGTTGCAGATCTCCTACAATTTTCAGCCTTTGTCAGGTCATTCTTTGGTGGAATTTTTTGCATTTAGGTCAAAGTAGTTGATCTAATATTTACACTTGCTACCAGATTTCAAGAGAAAACACAGATGGAAACAACTCTAGAAGGGTCATTCACTTAGTGATAATGGAAATGTCGAGGACACTTCAATCTCTCTTGTTGTAAGTTTAAATGGTGGTGCCATACCCAGGGGTGCACCTTTTGCTTCCATGTCTAAGTCCTTAAAGGAATCCCTCAAATGAGGACCCATTCATCCAACACATAAAGAGCTCTCAAGGTCTACTTTCATTGTGTATTAGGTGGAGGATATCCCTTCTATTAAAGTAGATCACCCTCTCTCTTACAAATCCAACGAGTTTGCATAGAATGCTATTATTTTTCATTTTAATGGGTTTTTTCCATTAACATTTGTGCTTCAAGACTGGGTACATCTGATTTGGACACTGAATGTAAATTTTTTCTTTTGTTCAAAGGGGTTTCTTTGTGGTGAAATTTAACAATCTTTGAGGATTATGATAGGGTTTTTGAACAATGATCCTAGTTTTGTGGTCGAGTTGGGCTCATGAAGCTATACGAGTTGGGCTCATGAAGCTATATTTTAATTGTTTTAACCCTCTTTTTGGCCATCTTTGCCCACACATGTTTGGGTTAGGCTCCCAAATATGCCCCTCCACTAGCTACATCTAGATATCTTAGCAGAAGTGGGTAACTCCATCAATTGTTTCATTAAGGTAGACAGAGACATGCTTGGGAAATAAATGTCACTATAGCATTGTTGGATACAATCCCTCTGCACTGGAATGCGTTGAAATTTTCACAACCATTAGAATATGAAAATATGACTTTCTATTATAGGATTCTTCAACAACTAGTTCATCTTCAGAATGTTTTCCCTTCTTCTCAAGGTCTCTCTTCTCCTTAGAATTCAAAGAATAGACCTCGAGGATGGAAAGACCCAAAAGTTTCAAGGGAATCTAAGAAATTTATAAATAACCAACTAGATAACTCTTGGTATCAAAAAACCTCTTCAGATAAATTGTGTCCTTCATGCTTAAGTCAACCACATGCAACACCATCCCATACTTTAGCTACTAGGGTCCACCACTCTAATGGAGCCACAAGAGACAAAACTATGACTTTATCTTTTCCAATGAGTAGACACAAATTTTCGCATGAATTAGATCACTTATATAATGATAAGGAGACAACTACAATTACAAACCTCCATAATTGTGCTTCACTCAAGGAGACACAATCATTGTACCATCTTCATTTATTCCTAATAACCTTGGAGTGGATACATGTTTGCTAGAAAAAAGAAAAAAAGATACTCAAAATGATCCATGTGCATTCTTAGGTTCATTACATAGGAGAGGAGTAAAGTATGGATTTTAGTTGGTTTTGTTCACATTTAATTAGAGACTGTTCAATCCAAATCCATTAGTTTTTGTGTAATCTCAAGTTAACTTGATTCAATATCTAGTGAGTCCCCTCATGGGACTGAACAAGCCAATTTCTCAATATGTATGTACTTGATTGATCAGAAGGTAATACCATTATGGTCATGATCATAGCAGTAATTCTAATTCCTTTGGTCCACAAATTTAGTTGGGTCCCTTAATTTTATTTTTGGCTTGATGTCTTACTTAAAGTGGGTTCTTATTCTCTATTATCAATTGTATGGTTTCTAGACTCTTTTGTTTTTTGAGAAGTGTTAGTTTTCTCAATTCTAGGAGTGGATAGGCTATTCGTATATGATACATATCAAGAGGGAATGACTCCTAACTGGGATCCATAGCAACAATTCACCTCTCTATTAGGACTCTTCTCTAGATCTAAATATTTATATGGTTCCATTTTTATTATTTATTTCGTCTCTTGAATTTCATGCACCTAGTTAATTAGTCTTTTAGTCCTTAGACTACATGTAAATAGATAGATAAATAACTTTATTTTAATGTTTGGTGGACCCATTTAAAACCTATAAAAAATTCCTTTAGTTGCTAGAATAACACAATGAACTGTTTTGGGTTTTCATTGCTATAATATATCTTATCTTATATGGTGTTTTTCTTCTTTAGATCATGTTTGACATAATCATATTAAATCTTACTAATAATTTTAAAGTTGGATATTGATAGTACAATTTTGTTTTTTGATTCATTGTTGACTTCATAAATTCTCTAGTACATGGTATTCAACTAGCTCATATAAATATTTAGGTTTTATTCTCTAAAATTTTTATTTATCTCCTTGACTATTTCTATTATGGGTAGCCTTTCATCCCTTCTATTTCCTTGTTTATAGTCACATTTCACCAACTCTAACCTCATTTGTATCTCTTCTACTAAACATTTGAACCATGCCACCTATCTTTGTAATAGGCCTACACTTATCCCTTATGTAAGAGCCCCATGTTTTTTGTATCCTTTGAGTGATCCTGCATTTATAAAATATGGATAAGTTGAATATAGTGAGTAATGAGCTAATCAAGCACCTAGAAAAATGGACCACCGTTTCAATCAATATATTGTAATCCTCAATCATAGCTTCAAATGGATGGAATATATTTCTATAACATAGGTAGAAAAGTAAGCATTGTGTGGGTTTTTGTAAAGGTTAAGCATGTGATGTCAAATATCGTTACCACCAATTATGTTTAAAAGATAAGATAATGGAAATGTTTACTCTTGAACCCAAGCTGGAAAAAGGGTGGAATTTTTAGCTCATTAAGCCTTTAGATATATTGTTATGTATCCAGATCAAAAATAGCACACACACACGATAAAAGATAGATCAATGAATAGATAATAAGCAAGGGGGAAACCTCCCTTTACGTCACATAAATAAGCAAGTCTTGGAGGATTCAAATGATAAGACCTCCTTGGTATATATAGGAGTCTAAAGGGTCCAAATATAATTAGGGAATACATGAAAATAATAGTGTAAGGGCACAACAATAATAATAGTGGGAATCTATGGGGCACACAATAACAGTGTAGTGGCTACACTAGTATTATAGGTAGCTAACATGTCCCTCTCCTTAAAAAGGGTGTTGTCCTCAATGCTTGAGTAGTTGTGGATGATTTTGTATAAATACTTATCCTCCCATGCAGAATCTTCACAAAGTAATTTCTTCCACTAAATGAGATACTATGAAATTGATCGATTTTATAGTTGTTGAATTCTTGTTTCTGTGATTTCTTCAAGATCCAATACGATTTTTCCTTCCTCTTCAATTTCTAGCAATATAGTTTGAACTAGGAGCTTGTCACCTATAACCTTCTTTAAGCATGAATCATGGAAAACTAACACGAAGATGTAGGCAACTGCAATTTGTTTGTCATAGTACCAAGATTTTGCAACACTTTGTAATAGCTATAGTACTTTGGCGATAGACTTGAGGGACATTTGTTTGTATGGTTGTAGTCGCAAAAATACCCAATTTCCCACGTCAAAATTCTTTCATTATGATGTTGATTTTCTTGCTTTTCAATTTGATTTTGTGCCACACTCAACTTCTCCTTAAGCTTTGGAGAATTTGTTGTTGATTCTTGATGTGATCTTCCACTGCTTGAACCTTATAATTTTGTTTTAGAGGCGATGTGATGGATGATCTATGATATCCATAAAGTTCCATAAATGGGAAAACTTTTGTTGTTGCATGGAAGGAAGTGTTATACCATCATTCTTCCTGAGGTAATTGTTAGCACACCGTAGTTTTCCTAGGCTGAAGGGGAAACTGCAAAGGTAACCACAAACCACTTTTAAAGCTGGCATCTAGCCCTTCCGTCTTCAAAGAGGGATGATTTTTATTTTATTTTTATATCTTAGGCTAGGTATAAAGGTCAAAGATATCTTTTTATAGTTGTTGCAGAGTGAAAAAAAATCCATTGGGCATGAAGTCATAACAATTTTCAGTAATAAATCAGAAATAAACAAAGTAGATGAAATAGGGTGAGGAAGGAAAACTCCTGGATCTCATGAATTATGTATGGTATGGATAATATGAATATAATATGAGTATCAATTAAATATAAAGCATAAACAAATGTGTTATATATTTAATTTTCAGAAGAAAAACATTTAGATTGTTTAAACAAGCCTGAGCTAAGCGCTATAAGAAAATCTAGCACATATTCTTCTTGTAACAATGAATAAAGAAAACATTCAAGTGATAACGTGAAAGAAGGAACATTTTACAAAGAGAGAAACATCACCATTCATCTGACACAAGAATCCTCAAGTAATACTCCCTGTGTATTTATGATTTGATTACTTCAAATAAAAATTCTAGAGTTTACAATTGAATAAAGATCTTTTTTTTTGCCACAATCAACCCTTTCTAATTATTTTTATAAAATACTTATAGAGTCCATATCGAACTAATTCAGACTTCAAATAAAATTCATTACAAAATAATATCTACTAGAAGATGTAGATATTTCGAAAATGAACTAAACGATAGAAACCTTGGAATAATTCGGATGTTTTGATCACACTGTAAGGAGTGTTGTAGATGACTGTAGCTATATTTTTTCTTCTTCTGTTTGATTGCTCCTAGTCTATAGGATTTCTATTTGATTTTACTCAATGAGCTCCAACAATTTATCCCATCTCTCTTCACTAGGAATAAAGAAATTTACCATATGTCAAAAACTTTCATTCACTTTTGTTTATGTTTGAAAGGTTAGTTTATTGAGAAACAAATGATGGATTTCATGCTAAATGAATAGGTCATATTATAGGCCTTCCATGAAAGCTTCTCCATTTATTATTCCTTTCACTTTGGTGAGTTTGGATGTATCTGCAGCTATATTACACAACTGGTCCTAGTAGTTGAAAAATGGAATCAATTTTCCATTATGAGCTCTCAAAGGGGGAAGCCCTTTCTCCTCCAACAAATTAAATTTTCTATTAAATCTCTTTACTTGTATTTCTAGCTCTTTGCACTTTTGTTTTAAGTTGTATCATCAGATTCTTCTTTGTTATAACTCTTTTCACTTCTGTCATTGTGCATGTTTGAATTTCTTTGGTCTCGACCTTAGTTTTGGAGTTCAACATCTTGATAATTCTATGTGCTTCTACATGCCTGTGTTCAATTTCAATATTTATTTGTTCAACTGCTACTTTAAAATTTTCTACTAGTTCCTCCTGCTCAAATATAATCTAGATTGATGACCACAACTCTCTAATATTTTCATTAATATTATGCCATATGCTTTGCTTAGCCTCTACCAACATTTGTGTTGTTAATGAATGATTTTCATACCTTACAAGTTGTTGAGTAAGCTTGAAATTTTTCTGAACTTCTCCTAAATATGTATTGTCAGCTTTGATCTTATTTTCCTCCATTCTTTTCAATAAATCTAACAATATTTCATTTTCTTGGTTGGTTAATGATAAATTTCCCAGAACTTTCACTAACTTTTCAAAAGAGTTTGTAGTGGTTGATCCTGTTACTTCTGTTGAGGTTGTTGCTACTTTTTATTGTGTTGATGTACTTGGAACTCCCATCTATTATTTCTGTTTTAAAAGAAACTCAGTATATATATCCATTTTCGGAATTTGCACATTTTGGTCAACTATCAGCTTGAACAATTTTTCCTTCCCTACTTCCGACTCGATAATTTATTTAGCATATGTGTGCTTTGTGGTTGGAAGCTTGAGATGTTTTCTGAGAGCTTGAGTATTAGAATTCTTGTTCTTAATCCTCTCCTCAAGTTCTTTGATGTCACTGGGATCATATCCTAGTTTAATTACAAAATCTTCAAAGGCTTTAATTATAGTGTCTTTAGCCAAGGATGACATCCTCTGCATCTTCAACTGTGAATGAATGTTGTTTAGTGGGGATTGAAATTTAGAGATTTCCTTGCATGAACTCATAAGCCTTGAATATATCACCTGACCATCCTATTTATGCAAGTCGATCTTGTCAATGGCATGCATTTTCTTGGTGTCAAAAATAAAGACAGATGCTTTCTAATCTTTTGTAGTTTTAGGAGTTGGAACTTTAGGTTCTAAGAAAGAAATTTGTAACTGGCCTTATTTTTGTCTAGTGCAGACAATAGTCTATGTTGAGCATCAGAATATTGTTTCCAGAATTTTGAATATGTTGTCACTTTCAAAGCTTCATTTTTCCTCTTGATATCTCTATACCTAGCAAAAATGTTTTGTTGTGTTTCAATATGGGATGTAGAAGACACTAGGGATGATATTGTCTCCTCAATATGTGAAATATAAGTAGTGGAAAGACCTGTCAAAACAACTATAGCTTTCTCCTATGAGCCTTCACCACTGATGATTCTTCCTAGGTATTTGTCTTCTTTCTTCTTTTGAAAAAAAGAAACATTGCACCTCAGTCTGTAGGAGACATACTCTCCTTGGATCTCTTAGCTTATTTTTCTTCTGAGATAGGAGTTTGTAGAGATACCTGACTGACAATTTTCTCTTGAACCCCTTGTAGTGTATTCTCTCTCCACTCCTCCTGATTAGCATATTGCCCAATTTCTAGCCTAGGTGTATGTACATAAGGCATGGTCTTTTGCTCAACTCTTAATTTTTAAATTATCCTTGTAGGATCATATGACCATTTGAAACTCAAACATGAATTTAATTTGCTTCAGTAACTCATCTACTTCCTTTGTTGTTGCTATGGTGTTGATGATGTAAGAAATAATGGGTGCCTTCAATTTAAATTGTGCCTTCTTCTTTCTTGACACAAAATGCAGGTCATCCATATTCAACATTTGCCTCATATATTCGAAGGAAACTATTCTTATTGGTACAATAAAATGGCAACCTATAGGGAGGGAGTTCACATCCATAGATTTGAATTTATGTATAATTATGGTAAAGATACCAATATCCAACCTTTTCTTGTCCTATAAGATGTAAAACTCTTTTGATTTCTAGTGAAATACTTGGTATAACATTGTTTCTAAGAAGACATAAGGATACATGAAAAACTTGATCTACAAAATTACTAAATGAATATTCCTCTAATTTCTTTCTCACTAAGGAATTCCAGTGAATGATTGATAGTGGTCTTCCTTGTACATCCAACTTCTGCAATTGAAATTTGAACCTATCCTCTTGATAGAACAACATAAAAATATACAAGTACTGACTGGTTTTTTAATACGCCTTCAGAAACAAACTTCAAAAACTGATCATGAATAACATTTGATAGAGATTGACTATAGTCTAAAATGACTGATGTCTTCTGTCCAATTGAGAACACTCACAAAAAACCTAACATAGATTTATCTACCCATTGATCTATGGGATAACCTAATAGGCAAGTAACCATATAAATAAATCACCTTGACATTCAGGGAAAATAGGAGTAGAATATGGAGCATTAGTTCTAGGTAACTCAAAATTTTCTGGCAGAAAAGACTAAAAAAAATGGGCTCTTTGAGAGAAATTAAACTTCTGGTATATTTCCATGAGTGAACCAGTGGAAAATGGATGTAAGGGAGCTTGAGGATTAATTTGAAGAGCTTGGTAAATAGCTTCCAGTGTAATTTCGAATAAGGTTTCATTATTTTGGGCAATTACAACCTTCTGGCTAGGGAGATACCTGATATGACACCATGTAACAAATTCTTGGAAGACATGGCTTTGGGGAAAAATGATATGAGGTAATAATGACTCCCGCTAGTCAACTCATCATTGTTATCTAAGAATTTTTTAGCTGCCAAGTTGTGTAGCTCATACAAGTCAAACTCATGCTGGGTCTCAGATATTTTATATTGTTGTCGACCAAGGGAAGTTCATCTAAGTTTATTATAGGGGGTAATACAGGGATTTCTACGAATAGCTTAGATTTTCCTTTGTGAAACGTCATCTCTGACTGCAATGTAGACTAAGGAAATCATGTTACTGAACTAAAATTGACTAATTATAGAAGGGGAATGGTGCTACAGAGAGCTCTGGTGCACTTGAAAATATTTGGGTCAAAACCTGCATAGATCAAACAAATGGAAAAAAGGACAATGCAAGGGAATGCAGAGATTTATTAAGTGAGAAGAGGAATGATTAACAGAAACATTACCATTTTTTGGAGAATTTCATTAAAAGAATTAAATGTTGGAAGGATTCATTAATGGACAACATCCATATGACTATTGGCAGGAATATTCAACGACAAATAGTAATTTGACATGGGTGGATGTGTGGATGATGAATGGCATGCAAATGGTCAGTGGTAAATTAGCAAAGCCCATGAAGTCATCGTGGAGCCGCCATGTTTTTAGAAATTTCCACGAAACCATATTTTGGACCCCCCCATTAAGTTTCGAAAGCTTGGAGGGGCACTCGAACATCGTCCTCCGCCTTTGATTTGCACGACGAAAATCTCATCCATTCAATCACACAAGCACTTTATCAAAACAGACAAAACATCGCATCTGATTTATTTACAAATTTAAAAAAAATATTTCACTAATTAATCAAAATTAACCAAATTATAAAACTAAGGCAACATTTTAACTAGTGTGCCCTTTGGGGATTTTCTATTCTTATTTATTTTTTCACATATTCTTCTTTTATCCCCTTTTTTATTTTTATTTTTTATTTTCTTTTATTTTTCTATTTTTCATTATTTTTTCTTTTATTTTTCTAATTTTTCTATTTTTTTATTTTTTAAAAGGATGAAAACAACTAAAGTAAAAAGTAAGTTACAACATCCCTTAGGATAAATAGCTAGATAATCATACCTTGATCACTATATTTATAGGACCCTAACAATAACCACTTGACCCATTGTGTTTGTTTATCATATAGAAATCAATGAAGATATCCTTCGAAACATTTGTTCACTATCTTAGTTTTCCCATCAGATTAAGGATGGAAAGATGGGTTATGAGCTAATTGAGTACCAAGAAAAGAAAATAATTCTATCAAAAAATTTCCAATGAAAATGGGATCTTTATCGCTTATAATAATCTTGGGTTTCCATGTAGATGTTGAACTATTTCCACAAATGCAGTAACCACTGTACTCAGTTTGAAAGGATGAGATAGTGCACAAAAGCATGCATACTTACTAAGTCTATAAAATACCACCACGATGGCACTCTTTCCTTCATACTTGGTTAGACCTGTGATAAAATACTTTGAGGCCTCCTCCAAACAATAACATGGAATAGATAATGGTTCTAGAAGACCCGGGGTTTTAAACATCTCAACCTTATTCTTTTGTCAAAACTAACATTTTTCCACAAAATTTTGAATATAATATTTAAGGAAATCCCAAAAAACTTTCTTCTTGACCCTCTGGTCAATTTCCAAAAATCTGTAGTGCCCTCCTATAGGAGAAGTGTGTAATTCGAAAAGAATATTTTGTTTGAGTTGGGAATTATGACATAGATATAAGCAATTTTTGTATCATAGTGAAACATTTTTCCAAATAAAAGTATCAAATGCATTGGGATATTGTTGCAACTTTTCAGTCAATTTCCACACCTCTTTTTCATTCTTCCATTCATATGTTTCTTCAGTTATCCAATCAGATTGGATAAGAGGAATGGCATACAGCAATGCATATTCATCCTCATCCCTTCTTGAGAGTGCATATGTAACCACATTTTGCTTCCTTTTTCTATAGATGATTTTAAAGTCACAACCTAACATCTTTGTGACCCTTTTTTGATGCTCTTATGAAGATAATCTTTTTCCCAAAGTATTTAAGACTATCAAGATTTTTTTTTACATAGAAGTGTATTCCCATCAGGTAAGAATTTCATTACTTCATAACATTTAGTATTGCCAATATTTATTTCTCCTATATTGGTTCATGTAAATACTATCCTCTAATTGGATGAATTTCAAAATAAATGGGTCTTCCTTATTGCATTAAAATAACACTAATGTCATTTATTGAGGCATCACATTCCATAATAAAGTTTTTTGTCAAGTTTGGTGTAGCTAAGACCAAATCCCGATACATTTCCTCTTTAAGATTTTAAAAGGAATTTGTTGCCTCTGGAGTTAAAATAAATGCATCATTATGTAGTAACGTTGTTAGAGGAGCTGTCATTTTTGCATAATTCTTAACAAACTTGTCATAATACCCTATCAACTTGATAAATCCTTGATTATGCCTTACGTTTGTGGGAATTTTCCATTCCTTGATGGATTCAATTTTGTTAGGGTCTACCTTAAAACCCTCATGATATACAATATGCCCCAAATATTCCACTTCATGGACCCAAATGTAACATTTTGAGGGTTTTCAATACAATTGTTTCTCCTCCAATAGTGGAGCACCTTGTCAACACATTGAATATGATATTTTCAAGACTTGTTTTACATTAGTATATCATCAAAAAATTCTAACACAAATTTTCTAAGGAAAGGTTTGAAAGTGGATTCATCAAACCTTGAAATGTGTAAGGTTCATTAGTAATTCCAAAAGGCATGAAAAAAAATTCACATTGACCTTAATGGGTTCTGAATGGTCTTTTTAGAATATCCTCTATCTTAATTCTAATTTAATGATATCCTGAACAAAGATACATCTTGGTGAAATAAATTTCTCCATGTAGTTCATCCAACAATTCATCAATGATAGGAATGGTAAATTTATCTTTCATAGTGAGCTTGTTAAGCTCTCTAGAATCCATACACATACACCATCATCCATCCTTCTTTTGCA
>APFE030875484.1:0-44297 GCA_000404065.3 Pinus taeda
CACCGATTGAAAATTTATCATAAGCCACTTTCCAAAGAAGAGTTTGTCAAAATATTCCAAGAAGATTCTGCAATAAGGTTGGTGGAGAAGAATCCTTCTCCCCCATCAGCCTAATCTTTGTTTCTTGTAGTTTTTGAAAAAAGAAAAAGGAAAAAAAAAAGAGAGAAAAAAAAGAAAAAAATAAAATAAAATAAATAAAAAAAATAATGTGTATAAGCCTGAAAACCAATCATGGATTGGCAGTCTTATAAAGAAAATATAGAGTGAAAATTAGGGACACCTGACACTATATTTTCCAAAAAAAAATCTCCTCTCATGTTCTTTCCATCTTCACTTCATCTCACTCACTCATTCCATTTCATTCCACCTCCATCTCACTCTCATCACCATTTCATTTGACTTCACTCCATTTTCACTCCATTTTCATTCCATTCCATTCCATCAATAAAAGTCCCCCTTAAGTACTATTTTCATTCAGATGTTTTTCCTCTAAGCTATCGTTGTGCAGTTCAGGGGGTGTTGTTTCAGTTTCCGCAGCTAGCCACTGTTTCCGCAGCTGGAACCAGTTTCCGCAGCTAGAAACGATTTCCGCAGCCAGCATCACTCTGTTTTCAAAATACAATCAACTGTTAGTGCCAAAATCATGAAATGCAGGTGTACGTGATCTAAAGACATGGGGCATCTTCAAAATATCAAAAAAAGAGCAACTGGCTTGAAACCTTGAGCAAAGATTGACAAGTGTCCAAAGGTATGATCAAAAATCTCTATCAAACAACACTTCAAGTCATAATTATGTATAGTTATTAATCCATAACCGGTTCTTCTATGTGCAATGATTTAATATATTAGCCACTATCATTTTTATCCCACACTATAATTCCATACACCTCGCATTCATTTTCCTAACGGTCCTATGATTACTCCGAGTTCAAACTCAAGAATGACTGGACTTCTATTTATTACGCGTACTCCTAAGACGTGACCTATTGTATTACGGCTCTTCCCAGCCATAATTTCCACAGCCGTCTGTTGAGACGTGTAAATCTCATACAAAGTCATCCGACTCGGGAGAATCCTGCCGTTACTCCACTCATACCATAATCCCCGCATACACTCATATTTCATTTTATGAACTCGGTCACGGTCACCACTGCTCACCCACTGTTCTTCCTATGATTCGAGCATTTCTCTGTTTCCGACTGCAGTCACTACAGTTCGCTTTACACTTTGATTGCAGCCACTACAGTCATCCTAAAACCCCAATTGCAGTCACTACAGTCTTTCCTAAAAACCCTGTAACAGAGCCATTTTTCCTTAACCCTCATACGCAGAAGAACCCTCAGTGAATTTAAAGTAGAGGATGGGAAAATTGCTGAGAGCCGAGCCGGAAGGATCAAAATACTTGGAGGGATATCCCCAAGTTAAGGAGTTATTGAAGAAATCCAAATGGCTCTGATTTATTCATAAATTAAAAGGGTATAACAAGGAAGTGACCAAAACTTTTGCAAGGTCCTTTAATGGACAAACAATGGAGGTTGGAGACTTAAAGTTTGTAGTGACCGAGGCCACAATAGCGGCAGCCACGGGCTTACCTCAAGAAGGAGAAATATGGTTTAAAAATAGAAGCGTGGACGATCAAATCTGGAGAACCATGCTACGAAACCAAGGTATGGATACCACTGTATTCACTAGAGGCATCCTTGTGCATGTATTAAAAGAAGAATGGTCTGGTCTATTGTTGGTCATACAGAAATTTATCACATGTGAGGGTCGTTTTGGCTCTATGTACATGTATCATGTCAGGCTAATGATGAATTTTATAGATGGTCACATTCTTAATTTGCCTCATTTTCTGCTAGCAAGTTTGAAGAAGATGAGTGTTACGGTTCAAAAGCATGTAGGTAACATTGAGCCACATCTTTACCATCATGGGCTCATAAGAATTCTTATTGAGGATCAGTTGAAGAAAACTATGGATACATGGGAACAATTTTTAACAAGAAACTACTTCCAAGAGCCATCTGAGGGCTCTGGAAGTAGTCCACCAAAAATCCCAAGGAAAAGTAGGAGGAGGGAGAAAAATGTTGCAGCCCAAGATTCCCCTACAAAAGAAATTGAAGAAACTGTCCAAAAAGAGGAAGAATACCAGCCCAAGAATAAGAAACAAAAGAAAGAAAAAGGCAAAATAACCACTCAAGAGGTCTCTCCATCCTCTGAGCAATCCTTAGAAGAAGATTACCAGCCTCTATCAGAAAGGCTAGTAGATCTTAAAGCTGCTGCCATGGCCAAGAAAAAGCAAAAAGGAAAACAGAGTGCAGAAAAGAAAAGTATGAGTTCATCCTTGAGAAGGAGCTCTAGGCTAAAAGGGAAGTGGAAGAAAACCAAGGGATATCAGTCCCACTTTATTGATTTGAGTGAAGAGGCACTTGAAAAATCCCCAAATCAGCCAAGCCTTGAATCAAGTCCTCCACGTGAGGAAAGCCCTTTTCGGCCAGAAAAAGAGAGCAGTCCTCCTCCACCAGATTTTGAGATTAGACAGAGAAAGTCACCTGAGGTAGATCCTAGTCAGCAAGAGGTATATAATTACCTGGAATCTTTAGAACAATCAGCTGCAGGACCAAGTACCTCTCTGCCACTTGATGCACAGGTTTAGTCTCTGAAACAGGAAGTATTTGAGCTAGAAGTCCTAAATAGACACATAATACAAGAAAATGAAGCACTTAAAGAGCAGGGTAAGGTAGACAAAATGGTCCATGATAATACCATGCTTCATTTAGGACTGTGGCAGAAGAAAAATAGAAGACTGAAGAAGAAATGCAAAAAGTTAAGTAGAGCATTGATTAACCTCAAGTTCAAATGTCTAGATAGAAAGCCAAGGAGGATGATGATGATGGCATCAAAGAAGAAGAAAAGAGGATTAGATGTCCTTGCAGAAGCCTTAGAGCATGTGGATTAAGGGGAAAATAACTCAATTTTGGTTACATGAGGACATGCAACACCTTCACAGTGGGGGTAAGTTGAGCCTCAAACCTGCACCTTCCTATACACCCTCTTAGCCTTCTTTCTCCACTCACTCCATTCATCCAGTTGTTAAATCATTGCATTATAGTCTAAAAAGGGTTTATATGGTTTTATGACTATACTTATGACTGTTGCTTGGTTTAGTTTTTTTGTTCATGCACCTGCGGAAACTTGTCAGTTTCCGCAGCCAACACAGGATTCCGCAGCTATTTTGTTAAAAGCTATGCTCCAGGTGTCCTCTGAAGAAACAAGCTACATGGGCAAGCTCCAGGTGGCGGATACATGGAACGTGTCCCTTCAAATCGGCCAAATCATCCATGAGAGGCCGCGGTCAACCAAAGTCAAAGATGAGGCCAACCAAGGAGTTCAGCGGTGGCACGTCACTGTTTTGGGCACGTGAATGATACGTGGCGTAGTCCTCAGCTCACGAAGGCACTAGCACACTTGGAGATCGTCCCTGAAACATGAATCTAACAGCCAACCACTCCGAAGATTTAAGAAACATGATGACAGTTACACTAGATCTCGGCTGAAGAGATCTACGTGTCTTTAGTAACGCAGTTAATAGCGTAGAAGTTGTTAGTTAGCTTTAGTATTTTGGCATTATAAATAACGCGTCATTGAACGCTAGGAAAAAAGCTTTTTGATATGTATGAATCTTGAACTGTTTATGTAATTCCGCACTGCTGGTTATCTTTTCACCCCACTGTTTTATATGCTGCTGTTTTAATACATGAGAAGAATTTTCTGAAGTTAGCCGTGTGATTATTTGATTGGCTGAAGTGGCAGAGGGCCCCTGCACGCTGAAGCCTTGTAAAGTGTTCATTTAGTTTCATTATGTTTTTGTTTTTATCATTAGCTTGTACGTAATATGTTGTTTTATGTTTCTGCTGTTCATATCTTCACCTTTGTTTTCTTAGAGCTGTAAACTGATCAGTGCTTTTCTGCAGGTTTTCTTAGGCAACCCTGACAATTTTTCATCTTTTTGATAACTTTTGGCATATGAGATCATCTTGTCCTTCCTGCTAACTCTCATTTTCTGAAGTTTAAATTCAGCATTGTCCTTTTCAAGTTGTGATTTGCTTATTTGTTTTTCCGCTATTTAGATATCATACTGCTCATCAATTTATGGTTTCTTTCTGTGGTCAAATGACTATATTAGCAAGAAATCAGAATATTACTAACTGTAGTGTGATTTAGTTGTCATATTGCTTACTCATGGTTGCTTTCCATAAGGTAGATTGAGCTGAATGGTAAAGGAATAGAAGAGTTCAAGTAGTGTGATTAGTTTCTTTTATGCAATTTACATTTAGATATCATATTGCTTGACATGTTCATGATTACTGCCCCAAGGTAGATTGAGCTGAAGGGTAAAGGATTTGAAGAATTCAAGTAGTGTGATTAGTTTCTTTTATGCAATTTACTTTCTTGCCATTTAGATATCATATTGCTTAACTTGTTTATGATTACTTCCCACTAGGTAGATCGAGTTGAAGGGTAAAGGATCTGAAAAGTTAAAGTAGTGTGAATTAGTTGCTTTGCTTTAAGTTTTAGTTGTTTTTCAAGTTTTTTCTTTCTTTTCATTCAAGTAGCAAGGATACTGGGCCATTGTCATTAGTTCACTATTTGATGCATTTATTTTCTCTTAAGAATTGATTTCACTTTAGTTATTGTAAAGCTTTCCTTTTAGCACTTTCAAGTTTAGAAACCATCACCGCCTACACTCCATACTTCACTTTCATTCTCACCATCACACATTAAGGAAAAATAAATCCAAAAACAAACTAAAAAGCTTAAAACAACAAAAGCCTAAGGAAATGGTTATCTAGTACATATAGTACACTTCACTTCGTCAGTTTACGAACCCCGGGTTGACATTTTAAATAGCAATTTAGATCACACTAAATTGACCAAACACTACAATCTAATTCTCCTTCCCTAGCTTTTACATATACCTTCTCAACACTCCCAGTGCACGTGTAATGTCCAATCTAGTATAGGCTATTACCTGCATCAAAATTCTAACTCCACTAGCATATGGAACATGAGACATGTCATCTTTCTCTCCACATGCCTTGGGAAATTATTATGTAGATAACCTTACAATTATAGGAATAAGAACCTTTATCGATTTACATTCATGCGTATTAAACCTCTATAAATATGTCTCAACATCTTTATCTCTGATTTAACTAGAGTTTCCTCTCTTCCTGATATTTTTTAATTTCCAATCTGAAAATGAAATTTGTAGCACCAGGATCCTGCATGTCAAATTTTGAGGACAACTGTTTTTTCTGAATCCTAGATGTTTTTCCTATTATTTCCTATTAGTAACATATTATCCATGTACAACATCAAATAGAAAATATGATTGTCATCTAATATTAAATATGCATAATCATTTGCTTTTCTCCTTGTGAAGCCAAATGCAAATATATAATTATCAAATTTTTCATAGCACATCCTTAGTGATTCCGTTAACCCATACAGGGAAATTTGAGGTTGCATGCCATCCTTTTTTTTCCTTTTAACTACAAAACATTCTAGTTTCTTCATTGTGATTTCTTTTTCCATATCCCCATGCAAGAATGTTGTCTTCACATCCATCTTCTCTACTTCAATATCAAAAGTAGCAACAACATATAAAATAAATGTAATAGTTCTGTTAACTTGGAAATAGGAGAAAATATCTCACCGAATTCAATTTCCTCTACTTGTGAATAACATTTTTCTACTAGCTTAGCTTTGCAGTTCTCCATTCCTCCTTCTCTATTCAAATTCTTCTTAAATACCCATTTTCTGCAAATGTGATATCTTCCAATCGAAAAATCCAGTACATCCCAAGCCTCATTTTTGTCTAAGGCTTCCATCTCTTCAACCATGGCCAATCTCTAGAGTTTTCCATCCTATAAATACACTTTCTCCCTAATAGTTATAAGATCATCATCAATAATAAACAAAAAAATGAATATAAATTATTTGGAGCATACCTTTTCGGATTCCTTCTTTCCCAAACTAATCTTATTAATATTAGAATATGCGGTTCTACTTCTTGTGATTCATATTTCTTTATATGGTTTGATTCATCATCCTTTTGTTCAAACTCTATATTTTTTATTTCTTTCTCCCTTGGTAGGAATTCTTGTTGACATCACCTTTGACTTCTATAAATACTACATCTCAACTATACACTACCTTGTTAGTTTATGGGTTCGAAATATTATAACCTTTCAGGCCATCTTTACATCCAATAAAGATAAACTTTTCATATTTCTTATATAGCTTACTCCTATTCTCCTTTGGAATGTTTACATAAGAATCAAAACCAAATATCCAGTGGTGTTTAAGAATTTCAAAGAAGGTTTCTTAGCAGTAAAAATGTCATGTGGACTCTTATCATATAACACTAATGAGGGTGATCTATTTACAAAGTAACACACAATATTTTCTACCTTTGCCTAAAATTCATATCCTAACCTTGCACCACTAAGTGTAACCACTTCCCACCCCCTTACATCCTAGGTTGTGGGAGGGTTTCTTGTTTGACCTAATCTTCAAGGTATTTTATGAATATGGAGTTACATAACCTAATTTATCAAATTCTTCAAATCATAAAACTAATTCTACCATTATGTTCAACTCATTGAGAGCTTTCCAACGATATAATTTTTATCTCAATCCAAGTCCCAAATCAAAAGTTATGCTTGTTAGAAGTTTTGGCCTATTAAAAGAGGACATGTCATCACAAGGGTGCCACGTGGTACCCATGTGGTCTTTTCTTGACCCAAGTGGCACTTCCACTCCATAATCGTAGGGTCCACAAGGTTGCAGGTCATGTTTATTCCATGTATTAAATGAATTCATTGTGTAAGTTGGCTAAAGGATGAGGTTGTTAAATTTTCCCATATGACTTCAAAAGTGAGCCAGTGGCCCAAAGGTCCATGGGACTGATGAGTCCACCCCAACAAACTTCTCATAAAATCGGCTCAATTGGTCTTGAATTGATGCCACTTTGTTGGAAGTGTTCAATCCCAAAGGATTAGTTCTTAGTGGGGTCCACCCATGAGCCACAACACACTAGATTGATTCAATCACACAATTGTTCTTCCTAACTTCTTTTGGAGTTCTAGTGGAATGGTCATCCAATGGTGAGGTTCCATTCGGTTATCTCCACCATGAGATCGACCCTTCCCATGGGAATATTCAACAAACACTTTTGGGGGTTTGGTGGCCTAGTTGTTTGGTGGCAAGGTTCAATGATAAGGGTGCCACCCTAGGCCCATCACCTCCTCTACAAGACGTTTTCTCTCAATTGTTCAATTCTCGATGGCTTGGTGGTCTATTGGATAAGGAAGGAATGATATAACATGGAATAACTATTGACCTCCCATTATCACTATATTATTCTATACTCCATGTTTAGTTAGAATGGGGCTTGATCACTAATTAGTCGAGACCACCTATGTCATGAGCAAGTTCATATAAACCAATTCATTCGATGGTATAACAACTTAAAAGACAAACAATTTGCCCAAATATGGGGGAAACTCCCTTAACACCAAAATTGATGAGTTATGGCCCAATAATCTTAAACTATAGTCCTCAACATCCATTTTGGTAATAGGTATTGGGATCAAGTTCCCATAACACCCATTTCATTGGTTTTTAAGATGATAAGAGGGGTAAAGCACCTTCCCAAGTTTCACCCAATTCATCAACATTGCTCATGGAATGATGCACTAGTCAATTTATCTATATTGGTCTCTTGTATAGGCTTATTAAACCTTATTTAATGAGGGGCACACATCAATTATCTAAAAATGCACATATGGGTTGGTATAATTATTCAAGAAAGATATAGTCTATCATATAAGAAACATGATGTTGGATATGCATTTTCATTGATGACAATTATTGTCATTGATGACAATTATTGTCATTGATGTCAATTTTTGTAATTGATGTCATTTGTTGTCATTGATGTCAAAGGAAGTATGGCCAGTGCATATGCGTAAAGATGTGATTGAGTTGTTCCATGAAATGATGTGGATGGGTAAATTTTGTTGGTTCATAGAAAAACCCCAAAACTCATTTGATCAAACTAAAAACCTCGAATTTACTCTTTTGTGTGCATGGTTTTGAAGCACTGATAAGTGAATTGATTTGGACCACATGATCAATGAAATGTAGAGTTCAAATATGTGTGGAAGTTAAACCCCACCTATTGGATAAGTGGTGCACATGTTTTATGTTTAATCATCGTTGACCTAGTTGAGTGCGTGATACCAGTTGTTTCATGAATAATTATATTCATATGGATGTTGGAAAAGAAGGTGATATGGGTGGAGAAAGGACACCAACATGGTATATGATAGACTAAAGAAATGGAAAATGACATAGGAGGTGGTCTAGTTAGTGTTATTGTGGCAGATGACTCAACAAGGATGGTGCATTTACACTGTGAAAAGACTAGCATTCAAATGTAGGATTCATGGGCATGTTGTTTAATTACATGATTAATCATGGTTATTTGCATAATTATGATTTAAGTTAACATAATTAGGGATTATCATTGATACCTAACCTCATGACCCTTGGATGTATGGGAAGTTCAATTAAAATAATTTCCAGGGGACCTAGGGATTAGGGGGGTGTGGAAATCATGTGACATGGATAGAGTGTTCCAATTAGTAGTGGTGATGTGCATAGTGGAATTTTTTAGAAAAAGGCACAAATAAGAGCTAGCTCAGGGGTCTTGAGGACTGGGACAAATATTTCCAGTAGTTGACTTGGAAAACTCGCTACAATTGACAAACATCATCATAAGCCAACTACGTGGACCTTGGATGGTTTTTGATGTTATTTGAATTAACTCACCTAGGGACCCAGGGACCAAAATTATGTAATAATGGGAGCCTCTTTATATAGGAAATATCCCAAGGGCCTATCATCCTATTGGAAATTTGGAGCATCAAATAAGAAAAACAAAGTTGACAAGCAGTGAAGAAATAAGTACATAGGAGTCTAGATCTAATTTCTAACTCATAGACACACAATGAGAAATGAAAAAGGAAAGGATATAATAAAAACTTAGCACTATTGACTAATTATTTTGTTACATGATTTGAATATTGATGGATTCAAACAATTAGGAACATTGATGTAGTTAGCCAAGTTTTCTATGGCTAAAACCATGGATTCTTGTACATGGGAATTGAAGTATCAATATTATAAAAGAGAAAAGAAGAAGAATGTGAGATGGTTAGTTATTTTGGAGTACAATTCAACTTGAGAATGGAAGTGAGATGGCACTGCAAAATTTTTGTTGTAAAGTAGTTGAATAGAAAATATGAATAAAAAGTCAATGGCAATCCTTGCTGACTTCTTTGAAAATCACTTATACTTGAAACTAGTGCAATAACTATATTTAAATCATTTTCAAGAAAAATGATGATCATGTTCTAAACATTTATTCAAATATTTAGTAACGGAAACAAAAATTTTTGAAATATTTCTTAAGTCTAGATTGAAATCTCATGATTCTAATATATGATGTTTATTTTCTTGTTGATATTTTCTGCAACATACATCCTTACTGTACTAAACAAATTGGATTATTTCTTTTTTTTTTTGGATGTAGCAGGTGTAGCTTAGAGTGTCTGATTAGAGGAACCTATGGTCAATGGAGTTGCAAATAGATATATGGGGCTTAAATCCTCTTCTTATTCACCCATATTACTCTTTAGTCTTATATTCTCTAAATCTTGCATTGAGACGGAGTGGGAAAGAGCATCTATTGTAGACATGTGTAGTTTCAAGAGTCCTGTGGGTCAAACCCCTAAAACATCAACCTGTAACCTTCATTTATTATTCACCTTTTTATTTCTAACATGAACTTTCTCAAATATTTTTCTTTATACCCTATTATATTAGGTGTTTTTCATATTTAAGGGCTATTCTTCAAAAAATATTGGCCCTTCATGAACCAATTCCTATACAATATTTTTACTTTAAGCTAATCTGAACGCTACCTAGACAGTACCATAACACTATTTCCATATAAGTAGGACCTTTTACAGTGTTTTTAATCCTTCTTGATCAAACTTTTCTTAATTTTTTACTACGAAATAACATGAGTTTTCTTAATATAAATATAAGATGGTTCGTCTAATGGCATCATGGTGTTGGTATTGATGTCAATAGTCATCAATGAGCTAGTTGACTTGGGCACTCATGTTGTGATTCTTGGGGAAGTTTAGATGGAAAAGATGCCTAGGGAAGTTGTGATATAGGTAGAAGTAGTTTTGGATTGAATGTCTTTGAACTTTCCATGTTAACAATGACTATCATGGCCTTTCCATTGTCATCCAGTAACATTATTAGATTGTTGCACTCTTACGCTTGTGTATCCATGGCACCTGATGTAGGATTCATGTTCTGTGCCCATGGAACTACCAATAGGTGCGAAAGAAAAATACCATGGGATTTTACTATGGATTTTCCTAGGGTTTGGAATAAATTAAGATAAGTTTGAAATGGTGTCCAAAATGGTGTGAACACATTAAAGCTTGAGGTAATCATTAGTTAGTGGATTGTTTTGGTCTTCATAGATCTTGTCATGCAATTGTAGTGGGACACATTGATTACATTGATATGTTCATCGTGGTTATGGAATGTGTTCATGATATGTGTTAGTGGTTGATCTTGTCCACTGGGAAAGTAAAATATAAATATGTTGGGTGTTGAATTGATGAGAGGTTGGTTAGCATGCACATTGACACACTGAGCGATTTGCAAAAGGGGAGTATATACTAGTGTGCACTTGACGTATAGTATGGATTGGATGTAGAGTGATTTGACCCAAATCTATGTGTATTGTAAAAAATATACGGTTGTACAAGTGTGATAGTGCACGTGGATGGAGATGAGTTTAGAAGGAATGTGCATGCTCAACTATTGAGGTCAATTTGGTATGCTAAGTTTTAGAAGGCCAAATGCTACTGTGTGACTTGTGCATGGGAGAAGAAGGTCCAATTTCGATGGAAAATAAAAATGGAGAAAGAATATTGTGAATCTAATGTTGTTTTTGCAGGGATTAACTATGCATATGTTGAGAGATCACATGTTGATGTCCAATGTTGTCATGTCCTTGTTCAAAACTTGTATTGACTTTGTAATCCATTGTATAGTTGTTGGTTATGATGTATGTTTCTATAGAGTTTGGGTTGTATTGAGTTGGTGTGATTAAGTTTAGAGAGTATATGTGCTATTAATTTATGGGCTAGAATATTATTGAGAGTATTGTTACTGTAAGGTTTGAGACAAAGTGTGTGTGTGTGAGTTGATGTTTTGCTAAGGGTAGAGTATTGAGTCATAGTTTGATGTGTTGTTGATGTATGAGTAGACATTGATTGTGGATTGCAAAGATAGTGTTTATATTCATTTGATGAGCATAAATTTTTTTGTGGGTTCAGTTTGAAAATAGGATGAAACAAGGCCTATGAGTTGTTTGAGTTGATTAGTGGGCCCTAGTTTGAAAATGAATGAAACATGATCCATGAGAGATTGAATATTGGGGCCTTCAATGGTCGAGTGGTGGCTTGCCGGTAAGTAGTGTACTATAGGTTTAGGGAGTGGTGGCTTCCTTCTGGTGGTGGTAGAAAAAACTATTGAAGGTAGGGGCCTCCAACAGGTAGTGGCATGCATAGTGGAGGGAGTGGTGGCTTCTAGCAAGTGGTGGCCTGTAAAGTTGAGCAAGTGGTGGATTCCATCAGGTAGTTTCTTGGAGTGAGTGGTTGTCCACATGCATTACAAGTCAAAGCTTGCACATTGGTGGTGGCTAGTGATATGATGTAAGAGCATATTTTAATAAGAAGATAAAAGAAGGAAAGAATATAGTGGTTTTTCTCTTGGAAGGGCTTCTACCTAATATCTAGTGTTCTCATGTGTGATGATGCTTATGTGTTTCTCTTATGATCTAGTTCCTTTATTTTCTATATTGTGCTCATATGATTGTGTTTATGCATGTTTTATTTGTTGCTAATATCTTTTGCTACTAGATAACTAATTGATGATTCAATGATTTGTAAAAGAAAGAAAAAAATTGGTAAAAGTTGATCTATTGTGCACAATATTGATTCACCCCCCCGCCCAACCCCCCTCAATATTGTCAAGATCCAAACATCCTCACCATCATCCCATCTAAAATTCTACTATTACTCTCTCCTTTATATTTTTCCTTTTCCTATTTCTTATATTCATAGGAGAAACTCTCACATACTTCAGGAGTGGAGGAAGAATGTACATTATTGGTGTTCATACCTCTTTGCTTTATTTTAATATTATTTTTTTTATCAAGTCTTTGCTAATTTTGGGGGCTAAACCCTCATTTTTTTTTATCTTTTTTTCTTTCCTTTGGAGCCTTTAGGTAATTATCTCACGTTTCTTCTATAATTCTAGTAAATAGTTACCATACCTATCAAATGTTAAATGATCTAAAAATACTCCTTTAGGGTCAAACCCTTTGGTATATTTAACTTCTTTAAGTTAAATTCATCAATATTTTTAGTTTCTTCATGTAATGGAAGGATTTCTTTATAGTAACAACATATATAAGGAAGGGTAATGTAATATACTATTTTTTTTCTTTTTTATTAAAAAGGATAGACAAAGAATATTATTGTTCATAGACTTCAAAAATAAGATATCTATCACATAGGAAGATAGGAAGAAACAAACAGATCCCTTCATACCCATACATTCTGCTATAAGTGTAATTCTCCTAATGTAGACACACCCTTTTAATTTTTGGTAAATCTAATGCCTCCCAAGTATTCTTTGAGGATCAACTCCAATCAACATATATCTAAATATTCTTACTGTAGGTTTTAACTCAATACAAATAACATGAAAAAATTTATTAAAACTAATAGAAAAGATACAATGACAATCACAGTAAATATGCACATATATGTTTCTCCTGGAACCTAAACTAGGAAATCCAGATTGATTTTTTCAGTATATTCCTTCATAATGTTACAATACATTGTATAAATTTCGTAGCATTCATAAACCCCCAATAAATTAATCATGGATTAGGATATAACTATAGTTCCTTTGACTATATCTACAAAATCATGGGAAAAAACACCATGTGCCCTAAAACTGTTAACAACAAAAACTGCTTGCTATAAACCACTGAAAATGAACGTAAAATCCACCCCCAAAAACAATTTGGGCCACTGCCTTGAACCTTGTGTAGGGAGGATATTGCCCCCCTATGATCCCCCTGTCGTGCCTGGTGAATACATACCACACATGAAGCTATTCATGCAAATATTATAACACATACCAAACACTAATTAAAATATATTGAATAAGAAATAAATGAAAGGGAGTCTTGTGTTTCCATAAACTGAGTTACTAGAATTGAATTGGTTTATATTCGACATTGATATTATTTCTTAATGATGAACCTTTAAACAAATTGTAGAAAACTATTTCCAAACCAAGAAAAGAAGTCATAAATAATATTTAGGATTTTTCGATATTGGCTAACTGAAGAGAAATTTCATTTGAAATAACCTCCACCTAGTCAAACATGGTTTCTATTTTGTGAGAGAGGTACATAATAAATAAAATTGACCTAGGTATGTGAGATGTTGAATCTCATCCTATCACACGTGCAAACAACCAAGGGAAGTCCGTATATGGCTCACCCAACAAAGAAACATCAATTTCATGAAATTAGCATGCATTCAAGTAAACTGAATCCTGAAATTCTTCAGTATATTAGACCACCACACTAAGAATCCACCTCAGGAATTTTGAGGCCATTGTTTGAATCATGTGAGTGTAACATTCCTTCAAAAATATTTAGCATGAGAAAGATTCAGTTTTTTTCTTCAACAACTACCCGAATTGTTCTTGCATTTGCATCAAAGTGCCAAGCCCACCAAGAGACTATGTAACACTCCATCCCACCCCCTTGGATTATTCTTGTTCTATGGAAGGTGTTAATTTAAAATTAACCCAATATCCAAGGTCTACAATGAAGAAGGGGTCACAAAATCCTCTTTTTACAACCTCCTTGAAACTCAAAACCAATGCCACCATAACATTTGGCTTGTTCAGATATTTCTAGTGATGTAATTTTTATCTCAATTTAAGCCCAAGATTGAAATTTATGCCAATTTGAATAATTACTCATTAAGCCTTTACAGATCTATAAGCATGGCCACATGGCTCTGCCATGTAGCTCAAAATATAGTGTGGCTCTCTCCATGTCATAATGTCATAGCACTCTCATGCCATTCCTTTGGAATTATCCTACTTAACCTCTATGACACAATAATAAATTTCATGTTAGCTACTGGAATTTTTTCCTTCTACTACTCTTCATTAATGTAATGGGAACCTTATTGTCTTTTCATGCCAATAATTGACATGTACCTTTTTTTCCTCCAATGTGGCATGAATCATGGCACCACTTCACAACCACATCATCTATAACCACATTACCTATCTCCTTTTCTCCTCGTTGACATCATGCTGACATCAGGGTGATGTCACCCTACCTCATGGCATCCTCTAACAGTGCCATGTGTCATCCAAAAATGGACTCTCTATCCATTCAATATGGTTGATTCTACTTACCACTTGTCATACTAGGGAGGTGCCATGTCAGCAATATGTCCTTATCACCATCCACATGGCATCCACATATCCTTGTGTGGCCTATGTGGCACCTGCCACCTCAACCAACTTAAGGGGTTACACATGGAAAATCCTTTAGTACAAAACCAATCTTCTTACATTATATGAAATTTGGGGTCAACAACATGATTTATATGTTAAATTCCATTCCATGTCTCTGTTCCCCAAGGCATATGTATTATCATCCCACCATCATTTTATAACTCCACATTACAACCAGGCCTCATGCCAACTAGGCATGGTGCGATGACAATGATCTCATCAAGTGACAGAGGGAGAAACTTCGTCTCACACCCTTGTCAATAGTACCCCTTTCCAAAATGTTCCCAATCATACTGCTTGGTGAGGGAAGTGCGGTGAAACATGAATTTTCATGTCAAATAATAGGGAAATATTCATCTGCACACTCCATTATAGCACCCATTCCTAATTGATTAACGCATTCAAATTGAAAATAGAGGCATGGTGCGACATGAATATTTAAATCAAATGATAAGCTTATTCCCATCCTACGTGCTCCATCTACAATTCGCAAATTCATATATTTGTCATATAAAATGATTCTAAGGCTTATTCAACCCTTTTTAGTAAGCACCCCAATGGATTGCTACCCTACCTAGTGGTTTATCATCTTGCTAGACAAGAACTAAGTGGTTTATCAGCCTTCTTAGTAAGCACCTAGTGGTTTATCAGTCATACAATAAGCCTAAGTGGTTTATCATTGTTATCAACAAACACTTAGTAGTTTATCAACCATTTTAAATAAGAACTCATATCCCAATTCATCCACGGAGCCTCCCATTGAAATTCCATGCTTGGACACCATAGTCCAACAATTTCCATGCATTGATCGATGGGAATCATATCCCACTAGTCTGTGTAGACTTTCTCAGGGATGGAACTCCTCGCTCCTATACCCGGACTTGTCTTTTCTCTAGAGTTGTCTCACTTTGTTTATCTAGCATTATGCTCCTACTTGAATCTTATGTCTACTATTATTCCCTTTATTTTTTCTTTCCTCACTTCTTTTCCTCTAGGCTCTTTGTACACCCACACAGGGATATTTTTTTCCCATACCCTTCACATCATAGACGTTGGGTTGTGTTATATTCTTTCCACATAGTTAACAGGGGGTTTGAGGGGTACCCGTAACCCCACTTTATGGGGTCCGGGGTAGCGCCCCGCAGAAAATTTTGGTTTTGAACCCTATGTTAGGTTGGGCGGACCCACCTATGGTTTTGTGCATGATTTTCGCACATGTTTTTTGGACGCGATGGTTTTCGGTCCATGGTTTTGGACGCGATGGTTTTCGGTCCATGGTATTGGATGCTTCGGCATGTATAAATATGTATTGTAACATTGAAAGGAACATAATGAAAAATCAAGCTGGTAGTCCCGGTTTTGGGATCCGGTGGGAAATCTTTGTGTATACGTGTTTTATGTGTTATGCTCTCACATTTTTATTTTTCTTGTGATTTAGAATTCGTATGTAGGTAATTTTTGTACCTCTTCTTCTCTCAATAAGTCAGGATCCCACTTTCACCTCAAAATTAATAAGTGCCTATGTACAATCATTTTTTCAAAAGGTAGAAAGGTGAAAGAAGAGAAAGGCTTCCTACATAGAGAGGTGAAGAAGGAAACTCCACCAGGGTACTCAGCGGGCTCACTGGGAGTGGTTCAATGCTTGTGTTCCTGCATCACTCTGTTGGGGTACTGCCCAGGCCTTCTACTAGCGGAGCAACACCAAATATGAAAACTTATACTCTATGAATCATAAGCTCGCGAACCAAACTAGCCTTCCTGATTTTGAAACAATGTGATCTAGCTGAAAATTTTATTGTGTTTGACTAAGTTGGTACAAGGTGAACTATGTTTGTCCATGTGGTAAGTTGGGAAGCCAAAGTAGCCTACACAATGAATCAGTACTTCTTGAGAGGCCAAGGCCTTGTGCTACAAATGAACCAAAACAGAGAAGCTGGTATTCAACTAGTCTGTCACCAAGTGTTGTAGCGGCTGTAATGCCCTCCAAAATTTTGGCCTCCATCCAAATTTTGGAGCCTTACTTAGTTTTCAACTTGATGGCCACAAACAATTGATCTCATCCCATGAGCTCTTTTTGAGTTTTCACACCCTCTTCGCTTGATTGATCACCAATCCTCTTATGGCATGTTGATCACTATGTCATGCTTGCGAGTTTGTTCTAGCATTTTGAAGGTCTGTTCTTTTGTGTATGATTGGTTTTCACACTGTCAACATTGTTTGCACTCACACACTAAGTTGTAAACATTGTCACACAAGTGCCATCACAATCATTCGAAGATATATTTCAACTATCGCACTTGTCACTGTCAACCTTTGAGTCAGTCTCACTGAGCACATGTTTTCCTATTGGTTTGAGGTGTCCTATCGTTAAATCATGCTAAGTGTGTGATCATATTGTCATGTTTGCAGAAGTAAACCTTCTTTTACACCCAATTTTCCTGAAAATATGTCAATTGGACAACCCTCTATCAACCAAGACCGATCTCAGTAACCTTGCACTGCTACCTAGAACTATGTAGAGCTTACGGCTGTCCTTCAGGAAACCTCCTCTATGCAATTCTAGAGATGATCTAGCTATCTCACTCCAAGAACTACATATAAGTTGTCGCAGAGGCCGATCCACTTTGCGCTTCCTACAAGATCTCCCGTCAAGCATCCCATTGGTCAACCGAAGAAAGAACTTGATTTTTGACCCCAGACTATAATAAGATCCAAAATTGTGTAGAGTTGTATTTTCCTTCCCACCCTACTTACTCTACAACCAACTTAGAAAATGCGTAGATTTTTCCAATCAGCCCTTCTTCCACGGCTTGCAAAAAGCCCAGGAATTGCACAAAATTGTCTTGACATCCAGCCCTTCTTCCACGGCTTGCAAAAAGCCCAGGAATTGCACAAAATTGTCTTGACATCCAGCCCTTCTTACACACTATGAAAATAGCTCAGGAACTATGTAGAGATGTTATGTCTAACCCTTCTTCTAAGCTCTGCAAT
The DNA here is from genome assembly GCA_000404065.3 of Pinus taeda. Classification (NCBI taxonomy): domain Eukaryota; kingdom Viridiplantae; phylum Streptophyta; class Pinopsida; order Pinales; family Pinaceae; genus Pinus; species Pinus taeda. The sequence continues at coordinate 17,770 of APFE030875484.1, forward strand.
TAGCCCAGAAACTGCACAAAATTGTCCAGGCTTGGACTGCCTCTCAGGAATGCGCAGTTTTGACCAACAACTCCTACAGCACGACTTTGTGCTCCTTTGGAAAAATGTGCAAATTTTTATGCTAGTGCCCCTTGCTTCTTGCAATGTCCTCCCCAGAGAAATTGCATAGATCCCAGTTGCGGACTTGCCCAATGCTCCCGTAAAATGTTGCACAAATTGGCCCAATAGCTCCCCAACACCCCGCCTGGCCTTCCTCCCATAAATTATGCAGTTCTGTCTCCCATCTAGGATTTTCCTCGCAACTATTATTACTATCTTAGATCATGAAAATATATCTCCCAGTGACATATTCGCAATTTCTCCCAACAGTGGTCAGAGCACTGCATCCCGACCTATGTTGTGCTCCCACAGTGTCAGTGCCTTGCCCCTCTCTTAGCCACTTGCAACGAAATGGGAAATAATGCATCATGGTAGACTAGGAGATTTTTGGATTTGATGTCATCTCGTCATGAGTGTTTGCAAGAATAGGTACATCGATGAAACCTAGCATGATGACGAACATGATGAAAAAGAGGTGCATGTTAGAAGACTTTCTCATGGTTAAATGAACACATTAAGCACATCAAGCAAGCGATCGAAAGGGATACATGTACATGCACCATCAAGAATGTCCAAGACAATCAAAGACCCAACACACTTTCCCATGAGAAGGTGAAGACATTTTACACCAAGAGAATATCATCACTATGCAACACAACATCTTGACACAGACACCACAGTAAACTAGTACATGTTAGTAGTGTCATGTCAAGTTTTGTCAAGAGTTGCCTTGGCCACATCACTACCATGGGCCATACCTGTTGTAATAAATGTAATGTAAAGTGGAAGTCAAAGAGACCCACATATGAAATCGAAGAGTCATGTAAAGTCGAAAATTCATAGGAAGTCAAATATTCATGAGGGAAGTTGAAGAGCTAAAAGGGTCATTTATACCCCCTTGGCAATATATATCCCCTCATTGTATGAGCAAAAGGATTTTCACCTTGGCTCCTCCCACATAGCCATGAGAGTCTGTAATATTTTCTTTGAGGAGTGAACAGTGGCTCTAGCACCCCACTACTAGGGTTAGTGATGTATGGTGTACGGATTTGTCTTGGAAATTTCACTTCGTTCAAAAGCCTATTAACAAGACAACACGTTTTCACACATGTATTGTATTCGTTTGTAAGACTATTATTTAAACTCCTGTAATACTTGTTTCTTTAACTTGTACTAATATAGTTAAACTATTTCAGTTGTTTTAGTGCATACACAGTTAGAAATGTGATGTATCAGTTGTTATCATTGTCTTGCCCGTGTGGACTACTCCACTAGACACTAGACAGACTCATTCATGTAAACTTGTTATAATGACCATCGCGCTCGTGTGGACTACTCCGCTGGGTATTGTACGTGCTATCTGTTCAATCTATGATTGTGACTGCCACAAATGTGTGGACCACTCCACCGGAAGCTGCATATATCTTGTTGTGTTGTGTGTTTCTATCTGAGTTGGGACTATTCCCTCTTGACTTGAGACTCATTCTCACCCTCTCCCTCTGCAATGAAAGAACATAGACACAAGTTACAATAAGCATTCATCAGGCCCACAAACCTCACCTTTTGAAGAATAAGTGAGCCACTCTCATGTGCTGACAAGTAAGATGTAAGGCATATCTTTAAGATAATGGCAACCGGGCAATCATACAAAATGTGACTCCTACACCAAATTGTGTGAGGTCTAGCTGAGACTTCATACTAGGGAGATCCCCTGAATTTTGGTGGTTTCAGCATCATCAACAAATCTCTACCTTCTCTCATGAATCATCTAATTACCATGAAAAATTCTAGGGGCTAATATTCGGAGGTGGGGTAATTTTCGATGATTTTTCCAAAAATAGATTCTCTAATTTTCACTTTCTCTAAAAATTATTCGCCCAAATTTTACAATATAAAATTATTTTACCTTAAAAATCACTAGCATTATAAATAGACTATATATAAAATCATTATAAATTTGAATAGTTTTACAAATATATCAATAAACATTTTATAGTTTGCATATTAGGGACTGGTGAGATTCACCAATGTTTTTAAACTTCAGGATAATTTTCCCTGCTAATGACCAACCTAGATCCATCTAACAATGGATGTATCATGTGTCGATAGGGATAAAATCCCTAGAGGTGAAAACGTTTTTTTTGGAGCATAGAACTTCACGAAGGGTTTGCACCTCGAGGAATTTGATCCCTTTATTCAAATGATAGATTTAGAGGTAGATGGATTTGGTTCTAGTTGAATGCATCAATGTCACATTTTCAGATTATTATTATTATATTTATATTTGAGATAAGATTCATACTTTGAAATTTACATCTATTTATTTAAGGATTTAAAAAAATGAATTATCAATACGGTCTTCATTGAACTTGGATTGATACTTTGAGTTAAAAAATTTGAATCTGACCATTATATATAAATCTTCTAGGAGCTTAATCTTGAAGGATATTTTTTTGCATTACGCTGATCTTAAAAAGGTCCAAAGCGAACCTGTGGCTTTGAATCATGCTTTGATTTTTTTGAATTTGATCGTTGTTAAAAAGATCCACGCTCTATTTACATCATGTTTTGTTTCTTCTCACTTTGACACTTGTTAGAAAGATGGATAGTGGCTTTACTTTATATTTTCTTTGCCTAATCTAACCTTATCATTCTCTTCGTTAAACTAGTTTGGTTTGGATGCTTTGAATAGTTTGTGTGTTTGCATTTTAGTTTGAGTGGTTTGTTTCTCTTGATTTGGAAGGTATTGTTTGTGGAGTTAGTCTTGGTGATGCATTTCTATATGTATATGTAATTGTCTGTTAATACATCTTGTCAAGAATTAAAGAATTAATTTAATTTAATTTCAAGTATGAAAACTTTGACAACTAATTAATTCTTAATAGTGTCCCTCTAGGTATTATTAGATATATCTTGAGGAATAATTTTAATAATTTACTTTCTACGAATTATTCCAAAAACTATATGTTTCTTTGTAAATTTTTTAAATAATTTGTTTCTTTCATGAATTATTTTTATTCATAGTATGTTTTGCAAAGACAACAAACAATGTATTTTTGAAAAATTTTAATGAGCCACCACATTTACTAACTCTTTATATTAGCTACTTCTTCAAACAATTATAATAGATTTGAAGGGTTAAGAACGATTATAGTTTTGAGGAAAAATTCCACACATTTTTATTGATAGTGAATAATGATGCTAAGTTTTTGAGAGATAAGTAGTGTTGGGATTTATTAAGCAAATTATTTTCATGTTAGGATTTATGACGAAGTCATTTTTGTAAAATAAAATAATCTACAATTTCATTTTATTATATCGTCATTTTCTATATACTTAAAAATGGATCTCAAATAACGTTTTGAAGAAAAATATTGAGAGATGGTTTGTTTTAAACATTTATAAATATATATTTCCTCTAGTAAATATTTTGAATATATCATGGTTTGTTTCAATTTTTATACTAATTATATTTTGAGTTGATATAAAGAAAAAATGATCAATCTTAAATCATGTTAAAATTTCCATTAAAATTATAAATCCTAAATCCTTAAATATTAAATTAAAATGTTTATTTTTGCAACTAAGACATGTTTGCTCATCTTTATTTGGGATGAATTAATTTTATTGTTCATGCAAGAGTGCTCCTTATTTTATGTGAAAAATAAACCATCAATTGATATGATGTAGTTTATAAACATGATATGATGTAGATTACAAACATTTTAATTTTACTTTTTATATTGATAGAATCATTCATTTTTGTAAAATTTCTTCTTGTAAATTTTATTATATTATATTTGTGAAGGATTAATTTTTTGCCTCCATTATTAAGTAGATTGCATGTAAAACAGTGCAATATTAGAGGTTGAAATTATGAATGTGCAAATACTTTACTTATTTAATTACCTCTTTCATTTATTCTTCGGAGTATATATTCACTATATTTATGTCAGGATAGAAATTGATAAGTCGAGTATATAATGTTGTAATTGTTAGTATTTATTTAAATTAGAATGCATAAATAGAATCAATGCCCTGAAAATCTCATTGTACGCGTAGATTGTGTACACGGTTAAATTGACAATTTCAACAAATCTTCATTGAATCTTGAAAAAGGGCCAAAATGTATAATAGTGAGACATTAAAAAGTTTTAACCATAAAATTGGTTCTTTTCCATTGTTTTATATAATACACACTTAAATTTTTTAACAATATATAATATATAAATCATTTTAAATAACCGTTTTGCTTTATTAAAAAATAATTAAATACTTGTTTCTATTAGTAAATAAATATTTCTATTATTATAACTAAATTAAGATGAAATTATGCTCATTGTAATTTGGTTAATTTTTACTTTCGAAATAAATATTTTTCTTAAAATATTAAATTTTTATTGTTAAATATACCTATTTATATGTTTTTAAAAAAATATTTCATCTAATATGATTGTAAATTATAAAAGGAGTTGTTTTTAGTGCGCCTCTTTGGACTTTCTGGCACTGGAATCCCATGGAAAAATTTGAGGTGAAATCTTGATTTGTGTTATTTAAACTAGTTTTTTTATTGTATATATGAATTCAACACCTTGGAAAACCCCTAAAACACTTCGATTGGACAGAATTATCCATCAAACTTGTGATTTCAATAAATTCTTGGCAGATTTTAGAGAAATTACACTAGAAAAACCCATCGTAAAAACTTCCAAAAATTCACACTAAAAATAACTCCAATATAAAAACTCATATCATTGACAAAATCAAATAATTATTTGATATTAGTTTGATATCATTTAATTGTTAGAGAATATACCACGTCATCAAATTAAAACAATTGTTTAAGAACCGACCACATTATCAACAATATCAACAAAATATTTATTGAAATTATGCACATTGATTGTAAACTTCAAAAATCTAAATGTCCCGTTTCGGTAAAATTCGAATGTCCGCTAATCCAGATTGGGGACATTATTTTGCCTGATTTCGGTTAAGAAAATACGTATTTTTACTAATCTGGATGAAGAAAATATTTCAATGATTATTTTCAAAATATTTATATATTTGGATTTTAATCTTTTTAGATATGGAATATTCTGCCCTATTTTAAATCGGGAAAAGGTTTAATATCTATTTATTGAATTTTCCAAATATTTGGATTTAGTTTTTTATTTAATGGATATTATACATCTTCCTTTAACCTTTTTTTTAAATATATTAAAAGGAAAATTTATGATGTTAAATATTGTTGAATTTTTAGTCACTTGGGAAGTGACTAAATTTGGAAGTGAGATTATTGATTTGTAAATCTACAAAATGTGCTTCTCAATTTAATCAAATTCAAATGAGTTAGCGAAAAAAAAGGCGAGTTGTGAAGCAGTTAGTTCTTGCTAGTGTCAATATTGTGGTTTTGCCTGATGTCAAATAGACAATCAAGGGGGAGCTGTAAGTCTAAAGTTTGATCATAGGACATGACAAGGAGGTTGTCTATTAGCAATGATAAGATACCATCTTCTCGCTCTCTAACCCCTAGCTAGCTTTCAAAATCCTAAATTGATGTTAGCAAAACTGCTTTACGCAGTAACGCTGCAACTTTACATAATTTACGTGGACTTGTGGGTTATGGGCCCACGTATATATATTGGAAGCCTTCAAAACAGTGGATTTCCACAAAACTTGACCAATCATTTTCAGTCCTTATGTGAACGCTTATGGACGGAACCCAAATAATTCTTAACCCATGTTGATAACATATCAGGTTGGCTCAGGCCATTAACCCTCGCACATGTTCACGTGCGATTACCGTCCAATCCATCAACCAACAGATGGTCAAGATGATCAGAACTTAATGAGGATTTAATCCCGTTGTATAAACCCTCATCGCATCTATTTTTTGAATTAAACCTCGTGCTACTTCTGACGCGATATCCGTCCGATCAACCATTCAACAGATGGTCCTGATGGCCGGAATTCAATGAGGTTTTAACCTTGTTATATAAATCCTCATCGCATTAATTTTCTGCATTAAACCTCAAGCTCCTTCCGATGCAATATCCGTTCGGTCAACCATTCAACGAAGGGTTGTGATCTAGCCGGACCTCAACTGGATTAAGTCCCAGTTCATAACTTTCTCGGGTCCATCTTTGGGAATACCGCTTACAGCTTTGAGGTTTCCCGAGAAACAACGTCCCGCCTACAAAAATCACTCTTCTCCTCTGATTAATGCCCCTGCACCTTCACCATGCGATGACCATTAGATCTGCTGGAACTATCTGATCGGATGGCTATGATTGTTTCTTCATATTTCTCTTCCGCCATTATTATCCCTCGATCTGAACGATCTGACGATTCCCGTTGTGTTTGTTAGAGATGCTAGCACCTGTTGAGGCATCAATTCAAAATGTACACACAGTCATCACCTTGCTTGCATTACTAGCCTAATCGTATGACAGTCTGGTCACTTCACTTGACATTCTACCTGAGCAAGGTGAAATTAGCAATATCAACAATAAAGGAAATGGTTAGCATGCCTTTTACCTTACCAATGTATTCAATAGACATTCCGACGATGCCACATCACACAAAGAAGTGGCATGCTAACCACTTCCTTCATTATTGTTATTGCTAATTTCACCTTGCTTAGGTAGAATGTCAAGTGAAGTGACCAAACTATCATAAGATTAGGCTAGTAATTCAAGCAAGTTGATGACTGCATGTACATTTTGAATTGGAGCCTCAACATGTGCTAGCACCTCTAACAAAGTTCATATTTGAGAAGGTTTCAGCTACAAGGAAAAATATAGGGATTTCAGCAGTCAATAATTTTATCCCAAGCAAAGTCATGGAAAAGGATAACTCCTTTTCTGCAGTTAGGCACATGCTATGTATGCTTGTGGTGGAGAAAGATGAATTGGTTCAGAATGTTTCATTACCATACAACAATAAAAGTGTACATTTCTAGAGGTGGAGGTTTTTACATATTTCAAGCTTAAAGGAAGCAATAGATTGTAATTACATATTTCAAGGTTAAACAAAGCAATAGATCATAATTATGTTACATAGTACTAGTTTAAGAATGGAACACAAAAAACAATGATCATTTAAATTTGTTGAAAAGTCTATTAACAATGATAAGATGCATGTTACAAAACCTAAGAGCTAGTAGAACTGTTGACATGCATATCATCAAAATTAAGATTTACAGAGTAATTGAATATTTCTCCTACCCCATTCATAGGTCTGCCCTGATTGCCCCTTTTGCAGCAAGGAGCAACCAACCCCGAGTGATTGAAATCAAATAGAGTCCGTGTAAACAGCCATTTTAGGTCTATCACATTTCCATACCACTCCATTCAAATTTCTCAAAGCAATAGACATAACCCCTTCAACTGAACACAATCAACAGTCAAGTCCGATCAACTTCCTCATCCTAAAGAATGAATTTATTGAGAAAATGAACAAAGTTGCTAACAAAGTCAAAAAGAAAATTGTCAAAAAGAATCTACAGAGAACAAAAGAGAAAATAAATCAATCAAAAGGGAAAATAGTTGTAGCAAAGAGCCCTATAGGTTTGATGTATTCTATTACTGCCATAAGTAAAAAGATTAACCCAACGAATGTGTGCAATGATTCAACAAATATGGTGTTTGTAATATCATTTACTGTAGTGCAAAAGTGATTTAGCTTCTCGTGCATATCGGTTAGATTTACTCTGCATTATTGATTTAAAATTTCCACTCCCTTTGTCATGGAATGCATGCAATTGCCTGATTTCATATAAAGTTCTAAGTAGATCCAACTTTTTACATTTGCCTATGTTGGCTAGATGACATTGATCTCTAATAAACATTGGTAAAACTTTAAAAGTAAAGCTCCAACATCCAGTTGATGAAGAAGATATTAATTATCCCTTGATTCAAATATCTCCCCTCATGAAATGAATACCCTGCTTTTGCAAGAACTATGTGTGTTATGTCACCAATTTGGCAATCCAGAAAAATGATTGCATTTCAGTGATCAACTATGTACAATATACTCCTGATATATTCAAATTAAAATTGTGATTTGATCTTAATGATGGCCTGCAGTTGTCTTAATTGAAAGTTGTGCTGACAGGCCTCCGTTTACAGTCTACAATTATTATAAGTTCATGTTAACTGAGAATAATATATGAGCCACAAAAATGTATCTCTGGGAAGATGGCATGTGTGGTATGCTAGATTGAGGTTAGCTCAAACCTCGAACCTCATTATTGAGTAGGCAAAAGGGAAAACTTATTCTTAAAAATCTTGGCTTTCTCAAGGCTACATCAAGATACTAGTTGCTTCTACCAAAGATTTTCTTCCAGGAGTACTGAACTTCCATTGGTTTCAAGAAAGTTGCTAAAATTAAGAATATGTTCACAATGCTAGCAACTATAGCTTTTAAACTTGGTGGACTGATATTTATTGTTAAAACCCATGGTCTGGTTAGGGCTAGTTCAAGATACTAGTTTCTTCTACTAAAGATTTTCTTGTAAAAGAATCAAACACAAATGAGAGATACGCGAAGTATGAGGTAGCCCAAGAAGAAGGTAAATACCCAGTTTCATTCCCAAGCGTGGAGAAGGTGACTAATGAATCCATCCTGGCTGCTTTCACCATAGAGTAACAGGCACGAGAGAGAACCTTACATCATTGGAGCAGACAAAGTTACACACTCTGTCACACCCACTGTTGTTTGTGTGCTTGAACAACAATGCTTCAACACTTCTAGGATAATATTCCACAAAATTCATCTCTCTATTTATTTCGGTTTATTTATCTCTCTATTTTTTAATTTCCGGATCTATACCTTTCATTTCTGCATATGCTATTTGCCTCATGACTCTGTGCGATTTCGGAAAATTAGAAACAAAAAGGAAGGATTTATCTCATGTGTATGCTCTTTTACACCGCGCCTTAGTGTCATCTCGGAAAATCAAAAATATTGAGTAAAATATTTAGTTTTCGGTGAAAGATAACTTCAAGCCGTAGGGTTTGTTTTTTGTTGCATGTGTGTGTTGGGTTGTGTGCCTTTTTTGTTTTGTAGGCAAAAAAGGCTTTTTTCAAGTAAGCACGCACTCCAAAGCTTTGGTGGCTAAATGAAAAAACCGTTCATATTTTCCAAAAGGTACTAACCATTTAAACTAGCTCACTTGGTCCAAAGTTACTTTATGGGAATAGAAGTCTTGGGTTCAATTTTTTATTTTTGTTGAGTTACTTTTTCAAAAAACACATGTAACTTATGTTTTAAAGTTACTTTATGTAAAAGTGTTCTCGCCTATTATAAAAAGTGAGTCACTTATAATTCTAAAGTCTCTTTATCTTTTATTTAAGTTACAATTTAGTGAGTGGCTCATACAGTACCATTTTAAAAGAGACTTTCACTTATTTATAAAAGTGGGTCACATAATTTTCTTTTTAAGTTATATAATTAGATTAAGTTTGTAAGGGGGGAATTCTTTTTAAATATAACATTATCATTCACTTCAGCACATTCGCACACTTAGTCAGCGTCTTCAACAACTTTCCTTCAAAAAGCCATAACTTCTTCATCCAGAAGCCATTTTCAAAGACCTTTTTTTTTAATCAGCATAATTTTCTGAGATATTTCCATTGGAACACTTAGTTTCAGCATCTACAACTTCAGTTTCTATTAAAATGGAAATTCCATGCTAAGTTATTCTTGACAACACCAACTACTTCCAATGGGTGTCCTAAACGGAAGATTTACTTGGAAGTAAAGGTCTTTATAGAATAGCCTTGGACCAAGAGTCCAAACCTAAAGACGAAGATAAGGCAGTCAAATGGGAAAATAAGAAAGATCAAGCATGTGGGTTAATAGGGATGTCTATGTCTCCAGACCTTAGATTCCATATCGTAGAAATTGATACCCTTCATGAAGCAATGAAACAACTCAATAAAGTTTTTGGAATTAAAAAGGAAATTAGAGATCATCAACTAGAAAATGAGTTTCTTACATTGGACTCCGATAATGTTTCTTCCATTGAATATTTTTTTTCCAAGTTCAAGACCCTTAGACTTCTCTTGGAAGGTGTTAAGATTAAGAAAGAAGATGGTAGCCTTATCTATTCCGTTCTTACTTAGTTGGAACTAGCCTACTCTGTGTTTGTTTCCACCTTTCATTCTACAAGCCTTTATTTCTCAAGGACAAGCCTACAAGTCCCCCTCCTTTGATGCCTTTTGTGATTCTTTAATAAGATAACAAGAAAAACTCTTACATCCTAGTTTTCTTCATCTTGGAAACTCTTCTAAGAAAGCCTTAGCCACCTAGCAGCAACCAAGCTCAAAGAATCCTAAGAGGTAGTATCCTAAAACGAATGGTCCTAAAACAAACAAGGGTCCTAAGCACTTTCAATCTCAACAAAATGAAAAAGCAATTCAACAAAATGATAAGGAAAATAAAAACAAAGGGAAGAAGACTGATAAACATTGCTACTTTTGTAATTGATATGGACACTTAGAATCCAAATGATTTAAGAAGATGGAATCCTTGGAAGTAGCAATGAAGAATCATAACATCCATTGGGAGCATTCTTCAACTTCAACTTCAACTTCATCTTCAGGAATATCACTTTTTGCATGTGGTTGTTAAGCATCTCAGTCTGGTTATGCACTAAATGTATCTTCTTCTTCTCATTCTCATGAGTGGATCATTGATTCTGGAGCTTCTTATCACATGACCAAAAACAAAGCCATGTTTTCTTCTTTAATTGATTGTAACACCAAAAAAATATATCTTGGTGATGATAGATCTCTTAGTGTTGTAGGGACTGGAACTATTCATATAGACAATGGTCAATTTAATGATGTATTATGTGTTCCAACCTTATCCTGCAAATTTCTATCTGTATATCAGATAACTCATTCAGGTGAAGATAAAATTGTTGAATTTTCACCTCATGATGTTCTAATTAAGGACCTAAGAGATCCTAGATAGATTTTAACTATTAGCATTGTTGATGATTCTACAAGGTTGTATAAGTTCAAAAAATTTGGGTCGTCAACTCTTCTCTCAGTATTTGTTTCTTATAATGATGAAGTGAGCAAACTTTGGCATGAGCGATTTGGTCACTTAAACTATCTCTCCCTTCAAAATCTATGTAAAGCAAATATGGTGATAAGTCTTCCTATGGTATCTTGCAAAGATTGTGTTTGTTCCAGATGTGTACTCAGAAAACATCATCGTGATAGTTTTGAAAAATGTTCCTCTTGGTACGCCTCAACCCCTTTACAGCTTTTGCATAGTGATTTATGTGGTCCATTTACAATTGATTCATTCTTTGGCTAAAAGTATTTCTTAACTTGCATTGATGATTTCTCTAGATGTACATGGTTATACTTCTTAAAACTCAAGACGAAAGTATTTGACATGTCCTTGGCCTTTAAGGCCTTTGTTGAGAAAAATCTGGAGATCAAATTCTTAAGCTAAGATCTAATAATGACAGAGAATATGTTAACAACAAATTCATCAACTTTTGGACTAAGCATGGAATTCAAATGCAACATACTGTTCCATATACTCCACAAAAAAATGGTGTGGTTGAAAGGAAGAACCACACCTTAAAGGAAATGGCTAATTGTATGCTTCAATCTAAAGGACTTAGCCCTAATTTTCGGGTAGAAGCAATTAATTGTGCAAATTACATAGTAAATCTCACTCGTACTAAGGTTTTAAAGAATATCACTCCAAAAGAAGCATGGAGCTTAATTAAATTAGATGTAAGTCACTTTTGTGTTTTTGGAAGTGAAGCATGGGCCCATATTCTTGATGAGAAACATAAAGCCTTAGAACCTAAGAGTGAAAAATGTATTTTTGTTGGATATTCTGAAGATGTCAAAGGATATAGACTTCTTTCACCTAAATCCAGAAATGTTATCATTAGAAGAAATGTAAAGTTTGCTGAAAATATGTCATCCTACGAGCCTAGTTCGGTAGATGTGCCATCTCTCTCTATCCCTTCTACTTTTGAAAATATTTCTTCTTCAGATGATGACAACAAGGATGAAAATCCCCCCCACCTTCTTAGGATCCTCCTTCAACTCCTGAGCTTCCAAAATGGGCTTTTGCTACTCGAGATGCAACAAGTTCTCTTGCAGGTGATCCTACAGATCATCGACATATGTGTTCTCAATTCGATAGAGCCTCTTTTTTACTGGTTCAAGCTTCAACAAATTATAATGCTAACACCTTTGTAGAAGCTTTAGGCCATCCATATTGGGATGCCTCTATGAATGAAAAATATTATTAATTATTGGAAAATGATACATGGGATCTTGTTCCTCTTTCAAAGGGAAGAAAACTTGTTAGATGTAAATGGGTTTACAGAACCAAGTTTGGACCAGATGGAAAAGTTGATAAACATAAATCTCGTCTTGCTTCTAAGGGCTTTTCACAAGTTGATGGCATAGACTATACTAAAACCTTCTCCCCTGTTGCAAAAATGAACTCTATCCACCTGGTTCTTTCCCTTGCTACCTCTTTAAAATGGGAAGTCCATCAGATGGATGTTAAATCTTCCTTCTTGCATTTGGATTTGCATGAAGAAATCTATATGGAACAGCCTTGTGGATTTATACAAATAGACTCCATCCTTGTATGTTGGCTTAATAAATCCCTTTATGGTCTCAAGAGAGCCCCTTGGGCTTGGTATGCCAAAATGGATAGCTTTCTTTTAGGCACTGGCTTTTATAGGTGTCATTCTGACAATATTGTCTACACCAAGAAAGTGGCTAAGTGTCTTATCATTTTTGTTATTTATGTTGATGATATTATCCTTACTGGTAGTGATCCTAATCTTATAAAATATTGGAATTCTAGCCTTAGAAAGAAATTTGAAATGACAGACGTAGGACACTTGCATTATTTTCTTGGTCTTCAAGTCTTGCAATCCAAGGAAGGTATTTCCCTTTCCCAGTCTAAGTATGCATGTGATATTCTACGCCACTTTCACATGGAAGACTATAAACCAGTCCCTTCTCCCTTTCAGTTTGGAGCCAAAAATTTCAATCACTTGTACTTCCCTTCGAGTTGATGCTACCTTATACCATCAGCTTGTAGGAAAAATTTTGTATCTGACCTATACTCGTCGTGACCTTTCCTTTTTTGTTTGAATTACTGCTCGATTCATGAAAAACCCACATGAAAGTCATTAGAAAGAAGCTAAAAGAATACTTCGTTATGTTCGAGGTACAATTCAGTTTGAGATTCATTATAATGCAGAAGCATCTCCTCTATTTGTTGGCTTCACTGATTCCAATTGGGTTGGTAACCCTGATGATCGGAAGTCTATTGTAGGTTATGTCTTCACTCGTGGTTCTGGACCTATTACATGGGCTTTCAAGAAGCAAAGTGTTATTTCTCTTTCTTCAGTAGAAGCAGAGTATCGTCACACCATAGAAGTTAGTATGGTAGCCCCGTGGCTTTGTCAGATCCTATCAGGGTTTGGCTTTTAGCAGTAGCATATGACTACACTTTGGTGTGATAATCAAAGTTCCATTCAACTATAAAAAGATCCAGTCCAACATCAGCGAAGAAAACACATTGAACTACACATGCGCTTCATTGGAAAGCTCATTCATGACCATGTTCTTGAAGTACAATATTGTTCAACTGATGATCAAGTTGCAGACATCTTTACAAAGGCTCCCATAGAGGCGAAGTTTACTACTCATTGATTTGTGGTTGGATTTCAAGAAGTTGTCACTAATGGGGGTTAGGCTCTAATGCCTCCTTCCTTCTGTTACTGTGTCATATTTGTACATCCTTCAATCCTATCCCAAGTTGTTCTTAGGGGGGATGATATTCCGACACATAAGAAATAGTTAAGTATAAATTTGTCTAGCGTAGAGTTAGGTAAAGTGTGTTTGTTTACTATGTACTTTTGTAACTTACAATCCAACAATCACGATATGTTCTAGACATGGAGTGATCCGATGATTCTTTCTCTCCTCGGTATTACTAACACTTGATCTATGGATTAACACCTGATTGGTCCATGATCTCTATTTAAAGAGCATGGAGGGTCATTTGTAAGGTGACTGTTCATGAGAGAATCTTATGTAAATTTTCTTTCTTTTATTAATAAATTGCCTGAAGTGTCCGTGTTGGGTCAGGCTGAGGACTAAAGAGGGTCTTAACCGCATTAAGAATACTGGTGTATTGATTTATGATCTGTTTGTGAGCGGCGTACGTTTATGTTCTATGCGAGGAATTTACCTTATAAATTCCTATATGTGAAATTATGTGAATAATATAACTTTGTAACATTTTTGAAGAAGTAATTATTATTATCTTGTTATTTGAAAAAGAAAATACTTACACATGTATCTCAAAACACAAATTATTTTTACTTAATAAAATATTTTATTTCAAAAACAAAGATTATTGGCGACCTTTTCAAAAGGAGTGCCTTAACAATACACCCATTCATTGTCAATTGAAAGTCCCATGGCATAAATGAGAGGTAATTACTTTGTAGCATTAATGTTCTCCTCACACACACACACAGATATCTATATATCTATATATCTATATATCTATATATATATCTATCTAATATATATATATATATATATATATATATATATTATATTAGAGAGAGAGAGAGAGAGAGAGAGAGAGAGAGAGAGAGACCCAACTATGAGGGTATTAACATACTCACAATCTATTTTATTTATTTTACTACATAAGTATTTTTTTGTACTAATGTGGGTTATTTTTCGATTTTAAAATAGGTAAATCAATTAAATTTTATAGTGGAAATAACACAACCATCATTTTTTTAAATTTTATATATGTCCAAAATAATTAAATAAACAATAAAAACAATAATTGATTTCTCAAAGAAATATATATTTAGAGTTTGCACATATATCTCTATAAGGATGTTCAGTTTCATTAGAAGTGAAGACATAAAACATATACATGAAAATGATTCAAAATAAAGAAGCTATAAAAGTGGATGTGTTTTGGTTTATTTATACCAAAGAAAGAGGTTTGTGGATCGAAACCTAAAACCAGAGAGGCCACCTCTTTCACTAAAGAATTGAAAAGGGTGTTCCTACCATTTTTTTTTTAAATTAATAATGTTTAAACATTAATAATCCATGCACATGCACATGTTTTTAATGGAAAAACATTTTGTAAATGTGCACATGTTATAATAACACACACTTGCTCCATAATGTGCATACATTCTTTTTTCCATCTCTAATTTCCACACTTTTTATTAATTTGCATGCATTATAATAATGTGACTGAATAGTATAACGTGTACCAATTACTTTTTTCCATCTCTCACCATCATTCTCAACCCTCTCTGGCATCCATATTTCTCTCCATCTTTTCTTTAAGCATCCTCTTTCTCTCTCTCCTCCCTTCCCAACCCACCCTCTCTATCTATTTCTATCTCTCCCCTGCAACCTGACCTCTCTCTACCCCTTTCTATCTCCCCCCCTCTACCTATCTCTCTCTATATTTCTCTATTCCCTGCCCCTCTCTAACTTTTTCTTTCCTCTCCTCTATATCTCTCTCTCTCTCCTCCCCTCCTTTGTATCCTCATATCTCACTCTCTCCCTCTGTCCTTCCCTCTCTATATCTCTCCCCCTTTCGTTATCCTTTTATCTCTATCCTTCTCCCTCCCCATTTCTCCATTTTATATCCCTCACTCTCTCACACTTTCCCTAGGCCTCCCCTCTCTCTTCCCATTTACTTATCCCTTCCCATCTCTCTCTAATTCATTATCACTATTTCTATCTCTCTCGCCCTTTCCCTACCCAGCCTCCTCCCCCCCTCTCTCTAATCCTCCATATTTATCTAGCCCTTTTCATATCCCTTTCTATTTCTCCCCATATCCTTATCCATCTTTCTACTTCTCTCACCCTTTCCCTATATCCCCTCTCTCTTGTTTTCCCCTTAATTTCTCTCTCTCCCCCACTCTCTTTTTTACATACACACTTTCTAACCCCTCCTCTTTTTCCGTTAATCTCTCCCTTCCTCCTCCCACTCTCTCCCTCACTCCCCTCCCCATCTTCATCCTTTTCTCTCTCTCCCTATCACTTTCTCTCTCTAATTTTGTGTCTCTCATATATCACTATATCCTCCATCACTAATGTCATCCCTCTCTCTACTTATCCTTTCTCTCTATTTCTTACTTCTGTTCCCCTCCTATTCTCTCTCCCTCTTTACTCCTATCTCTCTCTCTCTCTCCTTCTCTCTTCTCTCTCTTCCTTGTCTCCTTATAATATATATATAATATAATATAATATATAATTATATATAATATAATAATAATATATATATATATATATAAATGATGATGATGATGGTTAACGTCCACTGAGACCAAATTGGTCTATCGGACCTATAATTTCTTAATTTCTAATTGTCTGATTCCTTGTCTTTCTTGGCGAGATTGGTGGTGTAGCTTTCTTTTTCTTCTCTATGGTCTTCCAAATTCCTTTATCTTGCATCTCCTTCATCTCTTCTGGTTCTTGTGTCATTGGTGTCTTAGCTTCGCGATCTATTGTGTTCATCCTTTTGGAGATAGTCGGAGAAGAAGTTTGGTCTAGGAGATCTGCTTTGTTGTTAAAAGAAGATTTATTTTGCGTGTTATTTGAAACCTCATAACTGTCGATGCTTGAGGGGTTGTTGAGTTAACCTTTTTGTTGTTGGGCGGGGCTTTCCCCCTACTTGTCTTGAGAGTTGTTTCTATCTTGCCCGATTTCTTGTAATTCAGAGTTTTCTCGAGAGTATTCTTCTTGGATGACAGTGTAGTGTTCTTTTTGTGCTCCTTCCCACCATGTAGATCTGTGGTGAGTTTTTCTAGCAAAATTTTTCTCGAAGGCTTTTGGGCAATTTTTGGCTAGGTGGCCTGTCTCAAAGCAAGATCGACATCTGAAGAGGACACTTTCATAATCGAGTTTCTGGTTCCATACATAGTCTTTACTTGTTAGGTGTATTTCTGCTAGGAATCCGGCGCTGAAGTCCATTTCCACACAGATGCGTGTGTATGTGGTTCTGGCATATTCCTCTGTTTCTGGGCACCTGCAGTAAAATTTTCCAATTGCATTTCCAATGGCTTCTAGCGAAGAGAAATTCCAGAGATGCAAGGGTAGATTTGGCAATCTCACCCAAACTGGTGCTGAGGTTATGACTGTTGTTAAGGGATCAAAAGATGGGTTCCATGGCCTCATGAATAGTCCTGATTTATCCCAGAACCAAGGGCCAGAATCTAGAATACATTGTCTGCTTTCACGGTTTTCAAAATCTACTATAAATAAACCCCTAGCACAGGGGTAGATATTAATTGCATCAGGAATTAGAGGCTTCCATACCTCCGTGATCCAACTGTGGAGAGCTGTGAGCCGCGGCCAAAAACCATTGAATCGGCATATTAGGGCACTCTCAGAGAACTTCAAAGCCTCATCGAGTGAAGCCTGGACCACCTGGACAGTGGGAGTTGGGGCTTCACTGACTATATGGGTAGGAGCTTTCCCCCCAGAGGCGGAGGGAGAGCCAGCAGCTATTTTCGCGAAGCTGGGAGCCATCTAGAGTTCTTTGTCAAGTCCGATTCTCTCGGGCCGTAGATGAGCCGCAGAGAGCCGCAGAAGAACTCGATGAGCCGCAGTCGATGAGCCGCAGAAGAAACTCTCAGTCGATGAGCCCCAGAACACACAATGTGCAAGGTATTTCTTCGTCAAGTCCGATGCTCTCGGGCCGCAGATGAGCCGCAGAGAGCCGCAGAAGAAACTCGATGAGACCTTCAAATATCAACCACGACTTTAATTCTTTCACTTGTAGAAGATCACAAACTCGATGAGCCGCAGAAGCTTACCAACCGCAGAAGTATTTCTTCGTCAAGTCCGATTCTCTCGGGCCGCAGATGAGCCGCAGAGAGCCGCAGAAGAACTCGGAAGGCCGCAGAAGAACTCGGGCCGCAGAAAAACTCGGAAGGTCGCAGAAGAACCTCGCAGTCGATGAGCCGCAGAACACACAATGTGCAAGGTTTTTCTTTGTCAAGTCCGATGCTCTCGGGCCGCAGATGAGCCGCAGAGAGCCGCAGAAGAACGCAGAAGGCCGCAGAAGAACTCGGAAGGCCGCAGAAGAAACTCGCAGTCGATTGGTTTCGATCCGCAGAGAGCCGCAGAAGAACTCGGAAGTACTTATTGGTCAAGAAAGTTCTCATATAAAATACATATTATATCTATATATATATATATATATATATATATATATATATATATATATGTATATGTATATGTAGTAAGTTATGTATATGTATATGTATATGTATATAAATATTATATATATATATATATATATATATATATATATATATATATATAATATATATTAATATATATATATATATCTCCCCTTTTCCTTATTTCCTCATATCTCTCTCTCCCTCCCCTTTCACCCATCTCTCTCTCCCTCTCTCTCCCCCTGTTTGTATTTATCCTTCCCATATCACACACATTCTCTCTCTATCCACCTCTCTTTTGTTGATATCTCCCTTTCTCTCTCTCTCTCTATGGTTTTCCCATCTCTCACAATCTTTCCCAAGTCTCTTTGTTCCCACTCCTTTCCCTAACCCTCACGCCCCCCCTCTATCTCTCTCACTCCATTTATCTATTCCCCATTTCTCTTCCTATATAGCCCTACTATATCTCTCTCATTCACCCTAAACCCCTCCTCTATCTAACCATTTCTATATCTTCCCCTCTCCTTATCCCTCCATTTATTTGTCTCTCCCTTTCCATATTTTCTTCTCTCTCTCTCTCTCTCTCTCTCTCCCAATCTATCTCTATCCATATCCCTCTTGCTCCTTTCTCTCCCCCTTTCCATATTTCCTCATGTCTCTCTATCTCCATATATCTCTCATTTCCTTCCCCAGTATCTCTTTCTCTGCATTATGTATTTTCCTCCTATATACATCTTTCTCTCTCTCTCTCTCTCCTATTGTTGTCTCCTTCCTATATCCATATATTTATCTCTCTCTCCCCCTCACATGTTTCCCTGCTACATCCTTCTCTCTCTCCCCCTCACATGTTTCCCTGCTACATCCCTCTCTCTCTCTCTACACATCTCCCTGCCCCTCCTCTCTCTCTAACACCCCTTTCTTTCTACCTCTATCTCTCTGTATTTCCTTTCCCCCTCTCCCTCCCTTTTTGTCTCTCCCCATCCCTCTCTTTTTCTTTCTCTCTCTCCCTATATCCCCCCCATACCCATCTCTCTATTATTATCATCTCCTCCCCCCTGACTCCCCCACACTCTATCTATGTGTGTATTGTTTCCCCCATCTCTCACTCTCCCTCACACATGTCTCCTTCCTATATGCCTCACTTTCTCTTGTACTCACTCTCTCCCTATATGTATCCATCCTACTTCCTTCTCTCTCAACCCCCCTCTACCCCTCTTTCTCTCTCTCCCTCTTTCCCTATCTCTTCCCTAGACTTCTCTTAGAAGGTGCTAAGGTTAAGAAAGAAGATGGATTCCATTCTTACTAAGTTGGAACCGGCCTGCTTTGTGTTTGTTTCCACCTTCCATTCTACTAGAGAAGCCTCTATTTCTCAAGGAAAATCCTACAAGTCCCCATCCTCTGATGCCTTTTGTGATTCTTTTATAAGATAACAAGAAAAAATCTTACATCTTGGTTTTCTTCATCTTGGAAACTCTTCTAAGAAAGCCTTATCCACCTAGCAGCAACAAAGCTCAAAGAATCCTAAGAAGCAGACTCCTAAAAAGAATGGTCCTAAAAGAAACAAGGGTCCTAAACACTTTCAATGTCAACAAAATGAAAAATCAATTCAAAAAAATGATAAGGAAAATAAAAATAAAGGGGAGAATACTAATAAACATTGCAACTTTTATAATCGAGATGGACACTTAGAATCCAAATGATTTAAGAAGATGGAAGCCTTGGAAGCAACAATGAAGAACCATAACATCCATTTCAACTTCATCTTCAGGAATATCACTATCTGCATGTTGTTGTTAAGCATATCGGTCTAGTTATGAACTAAATGTACCTTCTTCTGCTCATTCTCATGAGTGGATCATTGATTCTGGAGTTTCTTATCACATGGCCAAAAATAAAGCCATGTTTTCTTCTTTAAATGATTGTAACACCAAAAATATATATCTTTGTGATGATAGATCTCTTAGTGTTGTAGGGGCTAGAACTATTCATCTAGACAATGGTCAATTTAATGATCTATTATGTGTTCCAACCTTATCCTGCAAATCTCTATCTGTATATCAGATAACTCATTCAAGTGAAGGTAAAATCATCGAATTTTCACCTCATGATGTTCTAATTAAGGACCTAAGAGATCCTAGATAGATTTTAGCTACTCGCATTGTTGATGATTCTACAAGGTTGTATAAGTTTAAAAAATTTGGGTCATCAACTCTTCTCTCAGTATTTGTTGCTTATAATGATGAAGAGAGAAAACTTTGGCATGAGTGATTTGGTCACTTAAACTATCTCTCCCTTCAAAATCTATGTAAATAAGATATGGTGATAGGTCTTCCTGTGGTATCTTGCAGAGATGGTGTTTATTCTAGATGTGTATTTGGAAACATCATCGTGATAGTTTTGAAAAGTGTTCCTCTTGGCACGCCTCAAACCCTTTATAGCTTTTGCATAATGATTTATGTGGTCCATTTACAGTTGTTTCATTCTTTGGCTAAAAGTATTTTTTAACTTTCATTGATGATTTCTCTAGATGCACTTGGTTATACTTCTTAAAACTCAAGAGGGAAGTATTTAACATGTTCTTGGCCTTTAAGGTCTTTGTTTAGAAAGACTATGGACATCAAATTCTTAAGCTAAGATCTAATAATGGCAGAGAAGATGTTAACAAAATATTCATCAACTTTTGCATTGAGAACGGAATTCAAATGCAACATATTGTTCCATATACACCACAAAAAAATGGCATGGTTGAAAGGAAGAATCACACCTTAAAGGAAATGGCTAATTGTATGCTTCAATCTAAAGGACTTAGTCTTAATTTTTGGGCAGAAGCAATTAACTGTGTAAATTACATAGTAAACCTCACTTGTACTAAGGCTTTAAATAATATCACTCCAAAAGAAGCATGGAGCTCAATTAAATTGGATGTAATTCACTTTTGTGTTTTTGGAAGTGTAGCATGGGCCCATATTCTCGATGAGAAAAATAAAGCCTTAGAACCTAAGAGTGAAAAACGTATTTTTGTTGGATATTTTGAAGATGTCAAAGGATATAGACTTCTTTCACCTAAATCTAGAAATGTTATCATTAGAAGAAATGTAAAGTTTGCTAAAAATATATCGGCCTACGAGCCTAGTTCGATAGATGTGCCATCTCTCTCTATCCCTTCTACTTTCGAAAATAATTCTTCTTCAGATGATGACAGTGAGGATGAAAATCCCCCCTTCCCTCGACGTTCTTAGGATCCTCTTTCAACTCCTCAACTTCCAAAATGGGCCTTTGCTACTTGAGGTGCAGCAAGTTCTCTTTCAGGTTATCCTATAGATAATCGACATATGCATTCTCAATTCGATAGAGCCTCTTATTTATTGGTTCAAGCTTCAACAAATTATGATCCTAACACATTTGCAGAAGATTTAAGCCATGTAGATTGGGATGCATCTATGAATGAAGAATATTGTCATTATTGGAAAATGATACATGGGATCTTGTTCCTCTTCCAGAGGGAAGAAAACTTGTTAGATGTAAATGGGTTTACAGAACCAAGTTTGGACTAGATGGAAAAGTTGATAAACATAAATCTCGTTTTGTTGCTAAGGGCTTTTCACAAGTTGATGACATTGAATATACTGAAACCTTCTCCCTTGTTGCAAAAACGAACTCTATCCACTTGGTTCTTTCCCTTGCTGCCTCTTTAAAATGGGAAGTCCATCAGATGGATGTCAAATCCGCCTTTTTACATGTGGACTTGCATGAAGGAATCTATATGGAAAAACCTCTTGGATTTATACAAACATACTTCATCCTTATATGGCGGCTTAAGAAATCCCTTTATGGTCTCAAGAAAGCCCCTCTGGCTTGGTATGCCAAAATGGATAGCTTTCTTTTAGACACTGGCTTTTCTAGGTGTCATTCTGACAATATTGTCTACACCAAGAAAGTGGGTAAGTGTCTTATCATTTTTGTTATTTATGTTGATGATCTTATCCTTACTAGTAGTGATCCCAACCTTATAAACCATTTGAAGTCTAGCCTTAGAAAGCAATTTGAAATGACAGACTTAGGACACTTGCATTATTTTCTTGGTCTTCATGTCTTGCAATCCAAAGAAGGTATCTCCCTTTCCTAGTCGAAGTATGCATGTGATATTCTACACCACTTTCGCATGGAATACTATATGTTAGTCCCTTCTCCCTTTCAGTCTAGAGCCAAAAATTTCAATCACTTGTACTTCCCTTGAGGTTGATGCTACCTTATAGCATCAACTTGTAGGAAACGTTTTGTATCTGACCCATACCTGTCCTAACCTTTCCTTTATTGTTGGAATTATTGCTCGGTTCATATAAAACCCACATGAAAGTCATTGGAAAGAAGCTAAAATAATACTTCGTTATGTTTGAGGTACAGTTCAGTTTGGGATTCATTACAATGCAGAAGCATCTACTCTATTGGTTGGTTTCACTGATTCTAATTCGGCTAGTGACCCTAATGATTGGAAGTCTACAGCAGGTTATGTATTCACTCTTGGTTCTAGACCTATTACATGGGCTTTCAAGAAACAAAGTGCTATTTATCTTTCTTCAGTAGAAGCAAAGTATCGTGGTGTGAAGGTAGTATGGAAGCATTGTGGCTTCGTCAGATCCTGTCAGAGTTTCGCTTTTAGCAACAACATCTGACTACACTTTGGTATGACAATCAAAGTTCCATTCAACTATGAAAAGATCCAATCCAACATCAAAAAAGAAAACACATTGAACTATACATGCACCTCATCAGAGAGCTCATTCATGACCATGTTCTTGAAGTACAATATTGTTCAACCGATGATCAAGTTACAGACATCTTTACAAAGGCTCTCATAGAGGTGAAGTTTACTAATCTTTGATTTATGGTTGGATTTGAAGAAGTTGTCACTAATGGAGGATAGGCTCTAATGCCTCCTTCCTTCTCCTATTGTTTCATATTTGTACATCCTTCAATACTATCCCAAGTTGTTCTTAAGCGGGGATGTTAGGATATTCCGACACATAAGAAATAGTTAAGTATAACTTTGTCTAGTGTAGAGTTAGGTAAAGTGTGTTTCTTTACTATATACTTTTGTAACATACAATCTGATGGTAACGATATGTTCTGGACATCAAGTGATCCGACGATTCATTCTCTCCTTGGTATTACAGACACTTGATCCGGGGCTTAACACCCGTTTGGTCCATGATCTCTATTTAAAGAGCATGTATGGTCATTTGTAAGCTGACCGTTCATAAGAGAAGCATATGTAAATTTTCTTTCTTTTATTAATAAATTGCCTGGAGTGTCCGTGTTGGGTCAGGTTGTGGGTTGTTTCCCTCTTTGAAGGTCTTAACCACATCAAGAATACTAGTGTATTGATCTGTGATCTGTTTGTGAGCGTCGTCCTTTCATGTTCTATGTGAGGAACTTACCCTGTAAATTCCCACATGAGAAAGTATGTGAATAATGTAACTTTGTAACATTTTTGAAGAAGTAATTATTATTATCTTGTTATCTGAAAAAGAAAATACTTATACATGTATCTCAAAACACAAATTATTTTTACTTAATAAAATATTTTATTTGAAAAATAAAGATTATTGGTGACCTTTTGAAAAGGAGTGCCTTAATAATACACCCATTCATTGTCAATACAAAGTTCCATGGGCATAAATGAGAGGTAATTATTTTGTAGCATTAATGTCCACACACACACACACATATATATATATAGAGAGAGAGAGAGAGACCAAACTATGAGGGTCTTAACATACTCACAATCTATTTTATTTATTTTACTGCATAAGTATTTCTTTGTTCTAATTCGGGTTATTTTTTTTATTTTAAAATAGGTAAATCAATTAAATTTTATAGTGGAAATAACACACCCATCATTTTTTTAAATTTTATATATGTCCAAAATAATTAAATAAACAATAAAAACAATAATTAATTTCTCAAAGAAATATATATTTAGAATTTGCACATATATCTCTATAAGAATGTTCATTTTCATTAGAAGTGAAGACATAAAGCATATACATGAAAATGATTCCAAATAAAGAAGTTGTAAAAGTGGATTTGTTTTGGTTTATTTATACCAAAGAAAGAGGTTTGTGGATTGAAACCTAAAATTAAAGAGGCCACCTCTTTCACTAAAGAATTGAAAAGGGTGTCCTTGCCTTTTTTTTTTGAAACTAATAATGTTTACACATTAATAATCCATGCACTTGCACATGCGCATGTTATTAATGGAAAAACGTTTTGTAACTATGCACATGTTATTATAACACACACTTGATCCATAATGTGCACACATTCTTTCTTCCATCTCTAATTTGCACACATTTTATTAATTTGCATGCATTATTATAATGTGAATGAATTTTATAATGTGTACCAATTCCTTTTTTCCATCTCTCACCATCATTCTCAACCCTCTCTAGCATCCATATTTCTCTCCATCTTTTCTTTAAGCATGCTCTTTCTCTCTCTCCTCCCTTCCCGACCCACCCTCTCTATCCGTTTCTATCTCTCCCCTGCAACCCAACCTCTCTCTACCCCTTTCTATCTCTCCCCCTCTACCTATCTCTCTCTATCCTTCTCTCTTTTTCTCTATTCCCCACCCCTCTATAACTTTTTCTTGCCTCACCTCTAACTCTCCCTCTTCTCCCCTCCCTTATATCCTCATATATCCCTCTTGTCACGCGGAGTGAGTTGATCTTGCGGACAAGATAGACCTTCCTAGAATCTAATGAAGACCTAATGACAAACAAACCAACCAGACACTATCTTTCTCTAAATGCACTTTATAAATAATGGAAAACAAATGCGTTTAAGGCCTACCTCATGTCCAACGTAAGTTTGGAGATGCCTTCGGTCCTTTGATCCAAGTAAGTTCCTTTGTCACAAACCTGCAAGCACAAACAAGGAAAACGATTAAATAGCACCTTAATAACGAGTATTATAAAACATATTTAACATGAAAGTCAAGGAGTCCATGAAACAAATAACATGAGATACTTGTTGAGAAAAATGAGCTTCATTGTATTAATTCGAAAGGAGAAGAACCTTACAACCTTTGCCTTGACGCTGTACAAGCTCCTCCCAAGGTCCAACAAGAAGTCTCCTCTACTTTGACAAGCTTCACTCACTTCCCAATGAAGCCAAAAAGGCATGTGATCTCTCCTCTTAAGCTCAAATAGGAAGTCTTGATTTCACTAGCATTTACCCTCAAAAAGTTCAGCTTCTAACCTCTCTGGCCACTGACCCAATGCCTCTATTTATAGTGCAATGAGATCAGTTACCAGCTCCTCCTTCAAAGGGATAGAGTCCTCATTCAAAGGGATAGCTCCTCTCAACATGGGATTAGTTCCTCCTATGATGGGATGCATGAACCACTTGGAGCGAACAATCCACGTAACAAATGCTTCTAGAAAACTCTAGAATTAACCAAAGATGAGTTTTTTAAGATAAATATTGTGCCTTTTGACTTTTACAGGGGTACGCACCCTCCCCTTTACATACAGAGCATATAAGTACGCAGATATCCTGAACAAAAGGTGCGGGCCCGCAGGCAGAAGTGAGAGAAAGTGCGGAACCGGAGTTACATTGCTTTTTGATGTCTTTCTCTCATTTCTAAAGCTTGCTTTGAAGAGCTGAGGTTTGAGACTTGCTTAGGAAACTGACATAGGTGGTGATAGACCCATATCGACTGCAAATAATCAAGGTGATGATATTTTTGTGTAACAGATTGCCCCCTAAAGTGCGAAGTCTGTAGTATATGAGGATTCTTTCATTTATCATATAGGAAGAGTGAAGTTCTTTATCATTTCGAGGATCATCTTGCGGAGAGCCCGGTTGGAACCTATAAAAACATCCAATGCAAAATATATATATGAGATCATATCATCGCTGAGGTAGGCATTCCCATACTCAGATAAAAGCTGACTAAGAGACTGAAAACTGACTAGAAGACTAACTACTTCTCTGATATAGGAATGATCTCGCAACACATCATAAGTACAGACACATGTGGACATAGTATGGACACAGCCATCTATTTATGAATAGTCCATAATATAATGAATACAAAATTCCTCGTAGCCTGGATGGTGGAAACTAGATCCAGGGTCTTCATTTCTACGTCCCGAAATAGTACGATTCTATCCAT
>APFE030875487.1:0-11195 GCA_000404065.3 Pinus taeda
TAGTTACAAATCCATTCAAAATTTCAGAATGAAATGAAATGGGCTTACCATGTTTCATAATAATTACTCCCATGGAATAATCACTAGCATCCGTTTGAACCTCAAATGGTTGTCTATCCAGAAGATTCAATACCAATGCTAAACTGATCTTTTGCTTCAAACCATCAAATGCTTTCTGCTCTACATCTCCCCAGTGGAAGACTTTCTTGACACTTGTTAATGCATGTAATGGAGCTGCAATGGAAGAAAATTAGCAATAAACTTTCTCCAATATTGTGTTGCCCCTAAAAAGCTTCTTACTGCTATAACTATATTGGGCTTGGGCCAATTCAGAATGACCTCAACCTTAGAGTGGTCTATCTTCAGCTCACCTCCTCCAACAATGTGCCCAAATACACTAAAGAAGTCTTGCCAAATTCACTAAAGAAGTCTTGCCAAATTCACACTTTGACATCTTTAAAAACAATTGCTCTTTTCTCAAGACATCAAGTACTTTGTTATATGCATGACATGTTCATCTCTTGATTTTTTTAATATCATCTAAGTACACAATGAAAAAGTCATCTAGAAATGGTCTGAATACATCATTCATAACTCTCATGAAAGTAGCTGGAGCATTTGTAAGACCGAAAGCCATAACAAGCCACTCAAACAAACCTTGTTTAGTTTTAAATTCAATTTTCCAAATGTCCTCTTCAGCTATTCTAACTTGATGATAACCACTTCGTAAATCTAACTTAGTGAAATACTTTTCATACCTCAAATAATCAAGCAAATCATCAATTCTTGGGAGTGGATAACGATTATTTACCATGATTTTGTTCATTGCATGAAAATCCACACACATGCACCAAGTTCCATCCTTCTTTGGCACCAAAACAATGGGTGAACCACATGACGAAGTAGATGGGTGTATGATACCTTTGTTCAACAATTCTTGAATTTTCTTCTTGATTTCCATGCTCTCCATAATCGACATGTGATACATGCCAATGTTTGGAAATGGAACATCCTGCTGCAGCTATATCTCATGTTGAATTCCCCTCTTGGGAGGTACCCCTTTAGTTCTTGAAACATCTTTCCATGCTTGCTTACCACATAAAACAAATCAGATTTCAATTTGTCATCACAATCTTAAAAAGATTCATAATCAGTATCATTCTTTTCCTTGATCATGAGAAGCACAAACATTTTACTTGCATTTACTAGTCTCTTCGTCTACCCTGCATTAACCAAAGAAATGTTCATCTTTTTGTGATGAGCCCTCAAAATGTACTCCACCCCATTCTTGAGCAATATGTATTTGTTTTCATGGCGATAAAATTTTGTTTTCCTATCATACAAATAATGATTACCCAAAATGATTCCTGAGATGTCAAGTGGAACTACATCTAACTCAACTTCATCAATGAACTTTTCAATAATGACGAACTTGAACAAACACTTTTGTAACCTGTAAGTTTGCATTGTTAACTATCCAACCTAATGGATATGGATTATGATGAGGTACAATGTCAAGGTTTAGTTTTCTAACCAAGTATTCTGAAATTAAGTTTGATTGTGAACCACTATCGAATAATGCATCAATATTTGTATGATTTGAAATTATCCTTACATGAAACAACTCTATTCTTGATTCTTCATTTGGAGTATTGTTTTGACTGTGTGAGGAACTAGAGCTGGCAACAACTTCTTTCCCTTTTGTGACCATGGCTGAAATCTTGGTCTCATCACCAGAATTTGAACCAAGGTCATGTTGTATGGTAGTGGTAGTCGTTTGTTTTCCCTGATTGTTTTGTTTCTTGGGCCTTAGTTCGGGATGTAATTTCTAACAATGGGCTTCATCGTGCCCATCTTTGGAACAATGTTGGCATATGTTTTTCTCCCCTTCTTTCTTCACACTTGCATTATTCTTTCCCTTCCATTTTTCCCCTTTCTCTTTCTCCTTACCCTTAAAAGGCTTCTTCTTACTACCCTCTTCCTAAATGTTCTTTCCCCTTGCTTCAAGGTACATGGCTTGCACACATACCTCATCCAAATTTCCCGGATTGAATATAAGGATAGTATGTTTCAAATAGGAATGTAAGCCCCCAATATATTTCAACAGTGTATCTTGAGAATTCAAATTTACTCCTAACAACAAAGCCCTCTTTCTAAACTCCTATGTATAGTCTTGGACTATTTGGCCTTTGAGCTGCCTAAAATTCTGCCAACTCATGATGGCTTTTTGCATATAGGCTAAATGGTAAAATTGTCCTTTAATTGTAGAAAAAAATTCAACCCAATAAATGGATATCTTACTATAAATTCGCATTTCCTCTTGAGTCTTTTCTTCCCAGCAGACTAATGTTGCTCCTTCTAGCCTCAATGAAGCCAACTGGATCTTTATGTCATCTTCTTGAAGGTTCTAAATTTTGTAGTATACCTCCAACTTTTGAATCCAATTGTCTAACTTTTTTTCATTCACCTCACCATTGTACATGGGAAGTTCAAACTTAATGTCCAATTTGAGTAAGGGAGTTTTCTTTTTGGGGTTTTTGAATGAGTTTGGACAGTTTCAGTGGTGGTAGTGGAAGATAATGATGTGTGAGATGATGAAGATGATGAGAATGGTGGAGATGGAGGTGATTTTCCATCATTACCCTTTGAATCCTTCTTCTCATCTTTTTTATCCTCTACGCTTCCTTCTCATCTTTTTTATCCTCTGAGCTTCCTTCTCCATGTGGAGTTTTAGAGCTCTCTCCAACCATTCTAGTGTTCCTCTCTTCATAGATGACTCTAACCATCTCAGTTAAAGTGTAGAAAGCTTTCTTGAGTTATTCCTCTTCTAAAGAAGGATCTTTGGGCTCTCTTTCTCCAGACATAATGGTTGTGGATTCAAGCTCAGAAACTGGTACTGCTTGTACCTCTTCAATCTCAGTTGAAGGCAAAACTTGAGGAGTTTCAAGTG
This sequence comes from Pinus taeda, assembly GCA_000404065.3. Taxonomy (NCBI): domain Eukaryota; kingdom Viridiplantae; phylum Streptophyta; class Pinopsida; order Pinales; family Pinaceae; genus Pinus; species Pinus taeda. Next base: position 2,951 of record APFE030875487.1, read on the forward strand.
CAGATGGAATTGGAACTTGGGGTGGTGGAGATTGTGGGCTTGTGGCTCTCCTTCTTCTGGGCATAACCTCAGGATTTGCAACCAATAGTTTCCCTTCTCCTCTCTGCAACTTTAACCTTGTAAGCATCACAATTTTGCAACCATTAAAACCCTAATTGCACACAACTCAAGCAATCAAGCAAATCAACCTTTGCTTTGATACCAACTTGATTTGTTATGGAATGTTAGTTTTGTTGCGCTAATTTCAATTACAGATTTATAAACATGTGCTTGTTCATTTCTTCCTGTGCATAAGTTTCCTTAGGTTGTTTGGTGATTGAAACAAGTAAATTTCATCAAGTTTAATGAGACATTCATGAGAAAAATAGATTAAAATACAAGTATTGAACAACTGACATTCAAAGTACAACAAGCCATCAAAGAGACACTTTAACACAATGTTTTGATGAAGGAGTTCACCCCTCCTCGACTACATCGCATTGGTCCAACTTCCATGGCTTGGGCCTCTGTATTAGCTCAATATGGAAAAACAATGTTGTTTACAAAGCTCTACTACCCCTGATACCTGCACCAATGTGTTCAGAAATTCGAAGTTAGCTAGGAATACCTTTTCCTGGCCTCAATTTGGTCGAAAATTTCTCCAGTTATGACTCTGACAATTTTTTCCTTGAAAAGCTCCTCCAAATCTGGAAAACTCTAGTTGGGGCCTCTATATTTGGGGTTGGTGCCAAAATTTTCAGAACCACCAAACACTAACTGGAGCTTAATTAATTTTAAGCACCCTTAACTAGTGGATTAGTGCTTAATTATCGCGGATTAGACTAACGGTTTCCGAAACCGTTGGCGGTTTCGTCGGAGGGTCACATGCGGTGGTTAGTGGCAAGGTTTTGTAGCGATGGCTGCCACGTTAACTAACCTTAACATTAACCATGACCTATTCACATATTGCGGATACCGTTGGAGGTTTGAAGCCACAATATTTCATAACCATAACCTTAACCCTTTACTCGTTGTGTTCACACGTGGCCTAACTGTTGTCATGAAGGTTTGTGGCGTTGTTGTGTTAACTGTTTGCGGTAACCAAGTTTGCGTTCACATGGGAAGGGCTGGCCTGTGGGCTGACCCTCCCCTAACCACCAAACTTGAACCCTTTAAACATTAAAAATGTGGAATACAATATGGTTAAGAAACACATGGTAGCGTAGATGGTTAAGACTTGTGGGTTGTGTGCCTAAGGTTGTGGGTTTGACCCCAACCTCCACCAAAATTTTTCTCCTTTGCGCCAAGTGTGCCTATGCCGTTAGGAGGTGCCACGTGGTGGCCGTCGGGCTTTCCATGTGGCATTCTCTCATTGGTCCAAAACTAACCAACCAAATTGTGCCACATCACCACCCGAAACTCAATAAGAATACACCACTTGTCACACTGTGATTGAATGTTGACCAAAGTTGACCCTGCACAGTCACCTGCCACGTCAGCAATACAAACTGCTGACTATGCAATGACTATGTATTTTTTTTACAAATTTCCCCTGTTTAGAAAAGTGAACAGAACTCAATAACTTCCTCATACAAACTTGGTTTTCAGTGAAACGAGTTGCGTTAGGATCATTTTTCCGAGATGGACGTGGTCGTCCAGGTTTCGAGCCATTTTGAGAACTTTTATTTTTGAGCTAAATACTGAGCACTTGATCACCGATGCCTTGGTGGGAAGGGAAATAGACATTTCTGTAACAAATCATCAAGGAAGCACCTGTTTCATGATACCGATGGCATGTTTTACATTTTGGTACTAGATATATCTTCATCCAGGGTACTTAGAGAACAGAAGCCCCCTGTGACTGACAAATGACCTCCATTATCTCATTGAATCTACATGAAATGGGGGACACCACGAAAATGTTGTCCCTATGAATCTTATACAGACTATTCACCCTGCCACATTACTTATCCAAGAGACCATGGTTGACGTTGATTAATCTCTTGCATATTTTCGCTCCGTCTACCCAGACTGGTGCATGGTGACCATTGACTCCATGGGCCTATCGAGGAAATTCGCTACTCTATGGGACCCATACTGGGCCAACTTGAAAGCCCATCATTTTTTTGAAGGGATATTACTCTTGGGTCACCTTTGCAGCATGACTAAGAAGATTCATATCTGGAATTTGTAGGCTCCTTATGATGGCAAACTCTACTTTTGAAATCAGGTGGAGACTTCAAACATACTTAAGATTGGCTCGATAATTATTGCAAGTGATTACAATGATGTCCTATCCTGGGACGAATGTTCGGGGCCAAATTGTCGTCCCAACCTTCTATCTGAGCACCTATGCACACTATTTGATGACAATCACCTTGTGGACAGACAACCCACACCCATCGTGCCTACATGGCATAATGGTAGATGTGTGAGGTGTATATTGGAAAGAGATTGGATCGATTCATGATTCACCAAAATTTATTTGAGGTCATGGGGAACATGCACTCAAGGGTGGAGCAGGTATATATATCAGACCACTGCCCTATTGTACTCCAATGGAGGATGGAATCGGTGAGAAAGGGTATTCCTTTCAAGTTCAATCAAACTTGGCTGGCAGACAATGACTTTAATGAAATGGTTAAGACAATTTGGAAATCCTTCCCGACTTGTTCGAGTACCACTGCTATGAGTCATATTAGTGTGAAATTAAAGGACTTAAAGAGCCAAGTTAGGGTATGGGAGCACAGAAAGAAGGCGGAGCTATACCGGGAGTTGAATATTGTGATGGAAGAAATATGGGAGATTGGAGAAAGCATGGCCATAACACCCCCCATTGTATGCACCATTGAAAGATTGAAACATATGGAGGGAAGAAAAAACACATCTTACTAGTGCAGGAGAAAACATGGAGACTGAAAAGCCGAGCCATCTAGATACAAGGGGGTGGCCGCAACACAAATTTTTTCCATCATTATGCACGTCATAGGTGGAACATTAATACAATATGGCATATTAGAGGAGTTGATGGAAATTACAAGATAACTGATGTAGAGATACAGAAGGAGGTTGTATGTTATTTTAGAAACATATTCTTAGATAAAGTCGGTAACCATATTCTTAGAGAGGAAAATGAATTACTCTATAAGCAGGTTGCCATAGATGTGATACACTCTGTATTAAAATCCTTTGCCAAGGACAAATGCCCTGGCCCAGATGAGTGGATGGTTAATTTGTTCTTACATTTTTTTGAATTGATGGGACAATAACTCTTAGATATGATTGAAGAATCTCGGTGCAGGAGATATATTTATGGAGCTATAAAATCAACCTTTATTGCTTTCATACCAAAGGTATCAGCACCTGGCACTTTCTCTGACTTCAAGCTGATGTCCTTATGCAACATCATTTACAAGCTCAAATCCAAGGTCATAGTTGGGAGAATAAAGGATATATTATCAGTCCATATCTCCATAAAACAGTTTTGTTTTCTACATAACAGTCGAATTCATGATACTATTGTCATTGCTCTAGAATGCATTCACACTATACACACAAAAAATAGAAGTAGTTATGATGAAGATTGATTTAAGGAGGGCATATGACTTTGTGGATTGGGATTTTCTCCAGATTATCCTCCTGAAGATTGGATTGGAGATACACAATGTGGAATGGATCATGGCATGCGTTAAAGATGTATGGCTTGTTGTCCCGATAAACAGTTTCCCAACTGATTTGTTCAATGTAGGAAGAGGATTAAGACAAGGATGTTCATTATCACCACTTTGTTTCATCTTGATTATGGATGGCATCAACAGGAAGAATATCCACGCAAAGAAATTGGGAATTTTCAAGGGACTGCAGATGAATCCTGAGGTTAGTATCACACACCTTTTATTTGTTGATGATATACTTACATTTGGCATTATCTCCAGGACACAGTGGGAGGCCCTCCACAATATATTCATCTGATTCGGTGAGGCTTCTAGGCTTAATACGAATGGTATGAAATCTTTCCTTATTTATTCAACTAGTGACATGGGTGAGATACAACACATCGCGTCTATTTTTGGGGTGGGCACAAGGTGATTACAGGAGGACTTCTCCTATTTAGGCTTCACACTCAAGCCTTCCGGGTATCGAATAGAGGACTGGGCATGGTTGATAAATAAATTTTACAAGAAGCTCAGAGGGTGGACCTATCATTGGCTTACTTTGGGTGGGTGATACATCCTTATCCAATATGTTCTGTAGCAACTTGCCACATATTGGATGCATCTGTTTATTATTCTGGCTCATACATGGTCTAAGATTAGATCTATTATCACTCGTTTCTTATGGTATGATGTAGGGAGATAAAATAAATACCCCTTGATTGCATGGGATACCATTGCAAAGGAAAAAGAGCTCGGAGGTTGGGGGATATTGAACGCTGCGGCTTTTGGCAGATCTCTACTTATTAAATCACTGTGGTGCGCCTTATTTGGACAAGGTATTTGGGCATAGATTATCTCAACAAAATACCATCTACACAGACTGAGTTATCAATGGAGTGCATTTTAGGAAATAGGCATTAAAAGGGGCTCATACTTATGGAAAGGCTTCCACAAAGTAAAGGAATTGTTCATGCATAGAATATGGTGGTCTTTTGGAAATGGTCAAGTGCTTACAATTGGGAAGGAATTGATTGTTGGCGTATTGGATTCAATTACACTAACAACAGAAACAATTGAGGCTTCACACCAAAGGGTACTTCTAATGATATATCAAGCTATTGAGGGGTGTAATGGCATTCAACCTATCCGGAGATTCACACCACAAATTGGATTGATGTGACCACATTCATAGAAAGGGGATTGTGCATTAATGCCCTCAAAGGAGCAGACCTTTGTTGGAATGAGAGAGGAGACTACCTGACTTGGAATGGACCACTTAAGAAGGGATATGTTGTGGTTGCTGAAAATTATTTTCAAATTATGAGTGATGCACAAGAATCCACATTGGCGAGTTGGTCCTTGGCATGGTGGAAATTTAAGGCCCCGTAAAAATTACATTGTTTTGTTGGCTAGCATGGAAGAATAGTATTCTGACTTTGGACAATCTATGTAGGAGAGGCTTGTAGGGTGCAGGGAGGTGTTCTCTCTGTGGTGAGGAGTAGGAATCAATTTCACATCTCTTCTTCTTTTGCAGGTTTGCATCCGGTATATGGGGTGCCATATTTGCATACTTTAAAATTGGTATCAGGCATTTCACCACTTTGGAAAAGTGCCTTCGATGGGGGCTAGGTCGGAGCGGCATACACTATTATATCCCCTTATTTGTCATTTGGGAAATATGGAAGGCCAGGAACCATCTTATCTTCATAGGGATACATCTTAACACTCCCAACATTTGCTCCAAGATCATTGCTTGGACAGAGTGGACCGACCCTGGGGAGAAGAATCACAAAGATATGATGTAGAGCCATTTGAGCACACGGGTCATCCTACCTACTGGATATTTTGATGGTGTGGCACAAAGGGGACGATGTGGTTTTGGTGCCTAGATAAGAATTACTGAACACTCTCACAACAAGTTGCATTAGTATGGAGGCTTGGGATCCAATACTAGGGCAAAATTGGTAGCATTATGGGGCTTGTTATGGTTTGAAACTGAAAAATAAATTCAAAGCATCCATGTATATGGGTATTCCATGATTGTTATACATGGAATCTCAGGTACTGCATCATTTGATCCCCTGGATCTCAAGGGCTAGTGGGAGAGGGTGGATGCACTCATTCAGTCCTTCACTAATTTCAACATCCAAAACATCTATAGAGAAAAAAATGTCATGGCTGACAACTTATCCAAACAAGGGCTGGAAGATATGGAAGGCTTGATACATTTCCTCTTTTTCTCTGATGGCGCACTCAATGTGGAGGGGCGTATCACACTTCCTTAATTTGTTGATATTTGTTTTCTTTTCAATACACTATCCAAGCACATGGTGTTAATTTTGTCTTTTTGAATATTGTCAGTTTTTGTACATGGGACAACCAGAGAATCAAAATTTACATTACTACTTGAGAGTATATCTATATTTAAGTTTGATAACATTATATGGTTGTATATCCAAAATGCAAAAAAATGTCACTAAATGCCACTATGAATATATAATTGATATTTTATACTCTAATAAAATCTAGTCCATTTTTTTCATCTGAAAAAAGGGAAATCCATAAGTGCTTTCACTAGAAGATTGTAACGTTCTATAATCCCAATTATAAATTCAAAGCAAGATCCTCCCCCAATTCCTCCTCGTGATGGCGTAATGATGACAAGGATGGCAATTATGTGTTTGAACTCGGAAAGAATTTGACCCTTCATGTGAACCATAAATCACAATTCAAAGCAAGATTCTCCGCTATTCCTCGTCTTGATGACGTTATGATGACCAGCATGGCCAGTATGCATTATACGTTTGAACTCGAAAGAATTTGACTCTCGGCGTGAACCATAAAAAAATGGCGTTGTCAATTGATGCCACTTATTCGCTCGGATCTCAAATATTTTGTCGAAATTCGGTATTAAAAAAAAATCAAAATGATGAAGTGTTTAATCATTTTTTTTATAAATAGATTCAGCACCATCAAAAATATTTGGATACTCAAAATCTAGAAGTTTGACATCTATAACCAAATATTTTAAATTGCTACCAAATTTTGTCATAATCTTTCTGTTTCCATTACTTTCTTAGCTAATTTGTGGGCTTTTTAAACTATGCTTAAAAAAATCATATATAATATATGGTAAAAGGTAAATATATAGGGCATAGTCTAACTTATAAACAAAATGTCTTTTTTCATCGGAATTATTTCTTGAAAGAATGTGAAGTTTTGTTGTTTAAAATGCATTTTTGAATCCATAAATGGATTCAACACCTGAAAAAATCCTTTGGGACACTTGAATTTCGAAGATTCAACAACTTAAACTCAATTTTTTTAAAATCTTTGTCATTTTGATTAAAATTAATTAGACCATTTCATTTATAAGTTAGACTATGCCAACTTATAACGTATAATAAATTAAGGTGTAGTATATTTTGTTTTTAATTGAAAATATTATTATATTATTATTAAAAATGATTTTAAATGTTATAATAGATTTATATCATGATTTTTTTTTTAAACACAAAATTATATATTCCAATTCAAATTTATAATTTTAAGTGATATATACTAATTTAAATAAAATTGCCTTACAGAACAAACAAATATTTTTTAATTAAAATACATTTTTAACATATAATTTTTTCTTAAAATATAATAACTATTTAATTAAATTTATGGTAATATCCACTTTAACCAGTAAAATTTCATTTCATGCCGTTGAAATATGAAACATGATCAATGAGATGTTCAAGATATCATACTAGTTATATCATATATTAACTAGTTAAATTAGACGTGTTCAAATGAACCACTTTTAGTATTATTATTCTATCGGAGATCGGTGAACGCTACATCCACAAAATATTTGTACCAAGCATATACATCTAAAAGGATCACAACCTATTGGCTCAACCATAGAGCCTAATCCCGAGAGTGTCGAAAGAGTTGAACCTGTGACCTCTCAATAGCAAAGGTGTTTTAACAACTAGAACTCAACCAAGTGAGTTAACACTCAAGGCTTAATCACTTTATTATAAATTATATATGTTTGGTTTATATATTATATGAATAATAATGGTCGTAGTATATCTAATAGGCATTTCGGAGGGTTTTCCAACATTTTTTTTGTCAAAATTGCCCAGAATCCGATAGGAATTCGCCGAAATCACAAGCTTGAGTTGGGAACTCTCCATAATCTTACTTCCCTAGGGGTTTTTCAAGGTGCTAAATTTATATATGTAGTCAAAATCAAGTTTAAACAACAAATATTAAAATTTGACCAAAAAAATCACTTGAATTATGGTAAAAAACTCCAAAAGATCTAATGGTTAAACAATGTCATAATAATGTAATTAATTCTGATCATATGCTATGATATATAGTTTGATTGAGTCCAATGGTTAAGAGAATGTGCTGTCTTAAAGAGGATACATGTTCAAATTTAGAGAGGGTAGGATTAGAGAATATGTGCCTTCGCAGTTAAATCGTTATGCAGAGGTAAATTCCTTGTCTCATAAACAAAAGGGTCTCATACAACAAATTGTTTAATTATCTTTTAATTAAAATGATTTAGAATGATCTTTTATTTACCATTTTTATTTCTTATACTATGTTAG